>JAUMHP010000057.1:9640332-9653867 GCA_032361065.1 Enteromius trimaculatus
ATTGTGAAATATTATTTCAATTTAAAATAACTGTTTTCTGTGTGAATATATTTTAAAATGCAATTTATTCCTGTGATGCAAAGCATTATTACACCAGTCTTCAGTGTCACATGATGCTTTCAGAAATCATTCTAATCTGCTGACTTATTACTAGTATTGTCAATATGTTGGAAACAGTTTTGCAGCCAAATATATTCTATTCTAAAATGTAAATCTATGCTATGACTTTTTTTGTTCATTTAATAGATCCTTGGTTAATAAAAGTATTTATTTCTTTCGAAGAAGAAAGAATAAAAATGTACTGATCCCAAACTTTTGAACAGTAGTGAAACAGTAAACTACTGTAACTGTAGTTTTGAACATTATTATACATTTTAAAGAAATGCTTCTCTTTTTAATATTTTAATGATCAAAGAATCCTAAAAAAAAACTATTAAGCAGCTCAACTATTTCCAAAACTGATAATAAAACATCAGATAATAATAGCACTGATAATAAGAAATCAGCATATTAGAATGATTTCTGAAAGGTCTGAAAGTGACACTGAACACTGGAATAATGATGCTTTGTATCACTGGAATAAATTACATTTAAAAAATATATTCACACAGAAAATAGTTATTTTAAATTGAAATAATATTTCACAATATAAATTTTTTTCTGGATTTTTAATCTAATAAATGCAGCCTTGATGAGCAAAAGAAACATCTTTAAAAACCATTAAATATCTTATTGACCCCAAATTTTTTGAAGGTAGTGTATATATATATATAATTTTTTAACCATCATCCAGTGACCCCAGGGGGCTTTTTTTTTTAAGGAAAAAAAAAAAAGTATAAATTGAAATAAATAAATAGAATGTGAAATAAGTTGTGACGTTATTACCGTTTCATTCTGCTATGTGAGGATTGTTTGCACTTGCTTGTAATATTGGTTTTTTTTACAGTATAAATTGCAGTGTGGTAAAGTTATTCAATTATTATTGAATGTAAATATTTTTCAGATAATATTTAATAATTTTTTACAACAAAATGGACCTTTATACAATACAGTAGTCACCGCCGCTCTTGTCGCTGTACGTCACACGTCTAGCTGCTTTGTCAGTGCAATTTGCTGTATGTGCGAATTCTCATGTAGTGTTTGATTCAAAACATTACTCTCAACACTCACGGCACATTTAAAGCAATTCTTTAAAGCTTAAATTTCCTGAAGTCTTCTAAATAAAATCATGCTTCTGTCTCACTTCCAAAACAAGCTTGTTTAAACATCTGGGACGTTCTAGTCACTTTTTTTCGAGAGTGTAAATGCTGTGTTTACACTTGACCGCCACATCTCATTAAGCAGCCTCTGCACTCTGACTGCCTAAATACTGCGTCACCCTCTTTCTCTCAGTTTGTTTTCTCTGTCATTCAGCATGTATTTGCACTCACTCAGCCTGTGGGTTTGGCCCCTGGCAGCAGCGCAAACTGGTTATGGTGTAACCGCACCCCTCGTCTGCTTCATCCTCCCGATCGTCCTCTCAGCCATGTGGTGTGAGGTAACACGGCTGACCACAACTGTAAGTAGTTCCACCTTCAGCTCATGGAAACCTGGGGAAAGGGCTAGACCGTCAATTATGACCAGCATCTTCCAGAAGAAAAATACATTTCTCACTGTTAGCGGTTGAGGTATGGCAGTAAGGAGTTTAATTATGAGGTGGAAGGTCCAGCGGAATTAAATAATGTCTGATGACCTCCATTATTAAGATTCATTAAAGGAGCATTGGTTCTGTGTAACCTAGTTTAAGAAAAAAACCCTGACAGATGCTGACACCATCAATGGCTTTAGCTGAACTAATTTAAAAAGGCTGATGTGCTTACAGTCAATATACTAGTTTAGAGTAGTCTAGGAGTCATTGGCAGAATTAAATATGCCTCATTTTTTTTAAAGATTAATTTATTTTATCAAAAATATAGTAAAACTATATTGTGAAATATTATTACAATTACAAAAAAAAAAAATAATAAATTCTGTGTTAATACATTTTTAAATGCAATTATAAAATCAAAAAATCAAAAACTAAATTGATTGAAAACGACAGTGTTACACTATTTGAAAGTAAATAGTTTAATGTTGAGCTTTCCATTAAATAAACCCTGGAAAATGTATCACAGTTTCCATAAACCTGGATAACAGCTTTTTTATCGCAGAAATAAATTACATTTTGAAATCAATTAAATTTTTTACAATGCAAAACTGTTACTATACATGTATATATCCACAATATTAATGTTTCATTGTGGTTTTGTTGTTTTTCAATCAAATAAATGCAATCTTGTTAAGCATAAGAGACATCTTTCAGAATTTTTGACTGAGAACATTTTGCAAAAAAAAAAACATCAATAAGATTGATTTCAGGAAATACAGTAAAATACAAACATTATATTAGGAGATGTATAGCAGATTTATGTTGTATTATCCCTCTGGTTTTGGCTTCTAGGAGGTGAAGGGACATTTATATTTGCTTGTCCTATCCCTATTTTACAGCACTTTACAGAATATTGCTACGTAATGCTTGGACTTTTATTGATAGCGACAAGCTACTAGTTGGGGTCCAGTGTTTTGTCTGTTTAGGGCACAGTGGTCTGGGACACTGCCCAGAGGTCATCAAACGACCCTGCTTTAGAGTAACAGAGATGTTTGCATAAGTTACAGACTAACCCTCTCTATTCCAATCCCTGGTGACTTGCCTTTATGGAAAGGATTTAGGCCATTACAGTGGTTCTTCAATTGGCAGAAAAATTACACAAGCATTTTTAGACGCTTTATTTGGTCCAAGTCTATGTTTGAATTGCACGTAACCGTGAATGTGGTAATCCTAAAATGTTTTGCAATAAACTCACAGTAACCTTTTTTCCCAAGATGCTGAATGAACATGATGTTGATTATAAATATACTGTACATAATTGTATTTGTCACTTAATAGTATCAAAATGGATTATTTTCCCTTCATTTAATATTTTGGTGGCATCTGTTTGTGGGGCAATGTGTGTAGAGTGTTTCAATTGAGGCTTTGTCATTGACTCAATGAACTTAGCAGATATTTAAAAAGAATTACTATATAAAATTGTTTATATATATATATATATATATATATATATATATATAATCACATGTGTGGTCAATATTTCACTATGTTCCTATGGTTACACAAGAAAAAAAACTTAGTTTAGAAACATAAGTGATGTGTTTTCCTGCCCATTTTTGCTCAATATTCTCTCCTGAGGAAAGCTGTAGCTCCTTCGTGCGAGACAGATGCCTAAAATCCACATACTGCAATCTTTCCTGAAAACAAAGTTCAGTTGTGTGAAAGCCAGTCTTCATTTCAGTGGCGATTTGAGCGTGACTCAAGGAGATCAATTTTCAAATTAAGCCTGTGGGTACCTAAGTAGCATCAAACACTTGAAAGCCTTTGATTTTAGTCCTGCATGCTGAATATGTCACAGTATTTACAAACAAGAATACCGTTTAAATGCAGGCTGAGCTCTGAGGTTTTGACTTGTGTTGTGAGTTTGTGTGGTGTCCTGGAACTCGCAGATTTCATTGGTGGAGCCAAGATCATGTTTAAAATGTATGTCACAGTTTTTAAACGGCCTTCATTCAATTACATGTGAGAGACAGTCTATCAGTATTTTAATAAAAAACAGACATGTTTAAATTATTTATCTTATCTAACCCATCAAATCATTCATTAAGAAAGATTAGGATCAGAAATTATAAAGTCAAATGGTATAATTGTAAATTGCACAATAGGTTAATGAGCCAGATCGAATGAGGGAAGAAGCAAGTGTCTCTCGTGACATTTTACAAGGGCTTCTCAAGATTTTGAGAAAAAAAAATCCAAGAACATTAAATCTGGTTATTCGCCTCCGATATACACTGGATAATGGTTATAAATAATATCGCAAACTAAGTTAGATCTGTTTGAATATGATTATGGTTTTGAAGTCATGGCAGAGCTTCAAAGGCCCTGCTTGCTTGTGTCTGATGCCAAAGATTAAGAACACGAATAAAAGCTCTTCGCTGTGAACGCCGTTCTGTATTAGACAATTATAAGGCAACACTGACTGTCACTGAATGAAATAATAAACTGAATGAATGTAATTGATTAGTGTTACAGTTTATTAAAAATGAATCATCCTGTTTATTTAACAACTGAGTCTTTCATATTAGCTGCTTGTCTTCATATAGGATTCATTATTTTTTTATATATTATATTTTTTCAGTTGTTTTTCAGTGTACTCTGACAAGATCAAATCCCATATTTGTTTAACAATCGTACAACGAACCATAATAATAATGATAGGACAGGACTCACTTTCTCCAGTGTTTCACATTGTTTATGACACAGTGTCACGTTAAAATTATTTTATTTATTTATCACAACCAAATAATGTGTTACTTTAACAGCCATTATTACAAAAGAATAAATAAAATCAGCCCTGCACCATCATTTATTATGACATCATAACTTACGTCTGTGGAACATAAAGAAATACATTTTGTGAGACTATTTATTTATTTGTTTATTTAAATCCATACAATGGAAATGAATTGGTCGCCAAAACCGTTTGGTTTTCCAACATTCTTTGAAATATCTTCTTTTGTGCTTCACAAGTTATGCAGATTTTAAATGACATCATTTAAATTTTTAGGTGAACTGTGCATTTAAAATGTACTTTTTGAACCCTTACACTACAAACTGATAATAAGACTGAGACCCCAATCTAACAACTAAGCTTTTGGGTTGATCAAAAAACACTCTAAAAACAATAAACCCATTCCAGTCATGTTCTGATTTCATTTTGGGAGCGTGTATGACATAAAATGCCCCTTTCAGAAGGTCATCTCGACAGGCAGTTCTTGATCTGTACACAGGAAGACATGCACGTATGCACGCACACACACATTTTTGTCCACCAGACTGGGGGCAACTCTTCTTCACAGGAATTCTTGGGGAATTTCTGCTCTACCTCGCAGGCAAATGAAATTAGTGGGGATTGTGGTGACAGAGTAGCCATTGTGGGAATCATACAATGTGGTTCTTCATCCTCTCTGCACTGCTTGGGGTGGAAAGTCCTGTCTTGAAGGCTGGTTCACTGGCCTGCAGGGGTGCTGTTATCCTCCCCCTTGTCCCAGACACGGTGGGATGCTGGCCAAAAAGGAATGATTAACTGATTACAAGGCAAGGGGTGTTTGTTGTGGCCTTGCTTGACACGAGAGGTTGCCCTTTTGGTCACCTGACACACATGCTCGCTTGATACCTGTACCAATGGCAGACTTCATGTAGCCAGTTCTAATTATAGACAAATGTGATTAAATAAGAAAGCAGATTTTATCATGCATATTTAAAATTATGGTTATATAGAGGGTAAATAATTGTATACCTGTGTGTATGTGTATAAGGTAAACAGGTTATTGAATGATTAAAATTTTATTTAGAATATATATATACTTTTATGTATAAATAAATTAGCTGTATTCTCAGTTCCATGGTAGCATGTTTGCTTTATATTGCTGTCGTAAGGTTCTGTAGCAGCCAGCTGTGATGTCAAGATTGGCTTTAAGAGCTTACAACTTGGTAACTTAATATCAATAAATATTCTAAAATAGCCCTAGTTAAAGTTTATGCGCAACTTGTACCATAAAATTTGATTTGCAAGTAAATTAGCCTGAGTAATTTGTATTAAAATGCTGACTTCTGTTCAACGCTCAAGATTGAGTTGTTTATCTAGGAACTGAGGAGCCTGGTACCTGAGAGCTGGAGATCCAGGGTTACAAGTTTTCCATAACAGACCATGCGATGTACTTATTATTTGGCTTGAAAACAAAATCAAAAGTGGAAAAACATTGTGTGGTATATGCGAAGCTTTTTGTAAGGTTTGATTGGCAACAATCTGTGTGATTCTGTGCTTGAGGTAGAGATCTTTAGTAGTGGGGTATAGTACAAGCATATGAACTGTGTGTGGAATGCCAGCTTTTGCATTTATTGAACACAGAGGACTTTACATTTCAAGCTTGGAAACTCGCGGGTAGATGAAATCTCATTGTTGGGACGGTATTCTAAAAATATGAGATGATCTGTTCGCTATTAAGGAGGTCTTTGTGGATGGCAGTTGGTCATACATTCCTTTGCACAATTACGCATTGCCCCCTGTTCTAGGAACAGAGGTAGCATTATAACTGTAGCGAACGATTGCATTTGGGCTTTCAAATCGACAAAATAAAAATGAAATGCTAACTCAAAACATACATGGGTAGCTCTCATACTGAACGTTACATTTGATTGAATTTGTTTTGTTTTCAGGAGAAAGTAAATAAAATGTCTCTTTGTCAAAATGGCGAGTTGTTTCCAGTGCAAATAAACACACTCTTTGTTCGTAGTCTAACATATTTTAGCCTCAGGGTGCAGTTATCATCCTGTGTCTGGCCTTTATTGAAGTGTGGATAGATTTGCACATCTAGATATAGACGTCATTTACAAAACATTGACAAACAAGTCTAGGATGGTTCTGAAATATGACTTTGATCACTGTCTAATTTTAGTAGAACCCAACTTTTGACAGTTATGCTGTTTACATTTCTAACACTTGACTGCATTGCAACAGAAATAATCAATCTTTTTTTTCCTTCTTTTCTTTGAAATGGGGAAAACAGTAATTGCTTCAGCACTCTTAGCCTTGGATTCCTTTTTGCATTTAATTTTTGATTGGCAATTTGGAAGCAAAGTTTTTTTTTTTCCCCCAAAAACCATGTTTTTAAAAGTTACTTCTCAAATGCAGTCTGTAAATGGCGGGTCCACGCTGTTACACTCCATTGATTGATTGATTGACTGCCTTTTAGCAGGTGCAGGGACTGCAAATTTCTCCATTAATATCAATGAGTTGCCATACATAATGTTAACACAACTTATTATGACAATGCAGTTCTGTGTATTGATGAATTCTAAACTATACCAGAGCGTTTTCCTCCTCCTTCCAGAAATCCATTGTTCCAAATATCTGTCATAAAAATCAGAAAGCATCAACTTCCTTCGCATGGGACAAACTATGGTTTAGAAGTTTCTAAACTTATTTTACAGGGTTGTGGCACAGTTGCCAACTATTTACAAGGCTTTGCTAATTACCATCAACCCATCACTATTTAAACTCATAGAGACCAAGAACACAAAAGCCACGGTGGGCTTAGCAAACAGATTACTGCTCTTAGAAGTACATGCAGTAAAGATTTAATCAACTCACTTGTATTCTGGCACAGAGCTGAAGTTGAGCTTTGACTTTATGGAGGCTGTGCATGATTTACCACACTCTGATCCAAGAACTAACATCTCATACCTGTTTTTAAACATGCTTTCCAGCCTCATGCCAGCCAGATACATCATCGCTGCACACTCTATTTTTTGTGCACTTTACCGCAGTGAGTTCCTAAGTAAGTCCTGCATGTCCTTAATTTTATCTTCTCCCTGAATTACAGCCACCCAGACGCTGCTTCCCTGGAGGATTCCGACTGTTGTGGCAGCACTAATTTAACCACTGACCTCCTAAATGATATTGTCTCTCTTTCTTCATCCAGATTTTTCCCCATTCTCATTTGAGCACATATCTCTTCACCATGTTGTTCATCATGTTTCTTTTTTTCCCCTGGAGAACCCCTGAGCCGAACAAAGATAATCTCGCTGCATTCCTCTGTTTCCTCCTGGTGGGAGGTAGCGCTCTGATTCCAGTGATGAGCACATCTTGACTTGCGGCACTGGCCCATCTGGGTTTAATATGCCCCTTGTCACTATGTCATCTATGCCTAAACAAATCCTTTGATTTTGGATAATCACAGACTGGAGTGTAATTTTGGATTTTTATCTTAAAGGCAAAAGATTCTGCTGCAGTTAAACTACCTGTGTTTGAAACTGAGCAGCTTGATTTTAAGATTTGAAATCTAATCATCTGTCTAAAAAATATGAGTAGAATTAAACTAGAAACAGTTGATTGATTATCATTTGATAGCAATTAAGATAACATGAACTTTAGACTTAACTTTTTGTGTTCTTCAGATAGCTTAAATCAAGTATTGGACTGCATTTATTTTTTCAACTTTCTAAAGAAAAAATGCTAATTTAAAGGGAGCGTTCATGCAAAAACGAACCCGTAGGACATTTGTATTCAACTAAAAGGTGTAATTTTAAAATAGAAGCTATAAAGTTGCACTTTTCCATTCAGCGAAAGTGCAGCTGTAGTAATCATTCACATTCTTTCTATTTTTTTTTCCTTTTTTATTTTTTTGTCACACTTTATTTTAAGGTTCAATTCTTGCCACTAACAAACCATATACTGTTTTGCCAATAAACACCGACTTTGCTGCTTATTTATAGTTAGCAGGGTAGTTTTTAAGTTTAGATTAAGGTATTGATCAAGGGTCTAGAATAAGGTCATGCAGAATATGTGCTTTATACTGTAAGTACTACTAAATAGCTAATATGTTAATAATATGTAATGCATGCTAATAAGCAACTAGTTAATAGTGAGAATTTGCCCCTATACAATAATAGCGTCACTTTTTTTTAACAATGTGTCTTGTGTTGTACACAAATACAAATTAAAGGTAGATTTACAGAATGCAAAAAAAAAAAAAAAAAATACTATTTGTCTCTGGAACTTCACACTTGTGGCATCTGTGCTCTTCCAGAGTAAGGTTTCAGATGGACTTTTAGATTGGATTAGAGGTACTAAAGTGAGCAGAAGGGAAACTCAGCAGCTGTTGGTGCTCCCCAGGTGAGCGGGACGCCCATGGCTTAAGGCTGTCTGAGATAATGGCACTGTCTCACCACGTCATGTCCCACTGTCTTCACATCCTACCAGTAAGAGTTTAATGATTAATCCTTCAAAGTGTTCTAGAGAGGTCTGGGTAAACATTCACTCATATTTCCTTCGTGTAATCGCATAGCTTATTTTTGGTGTTTTGTTTTATTAGAAAGATGAGACTTTTTTGTTTGGTCCCCAGAATCTCCCAAAAACAGTTTTCTACAGCTGTTGCTATAATAGACCAATAGAAATTCTGTAACACTTTACAATAAAGTTCACTTAGATATCATGGCCAAGCCAACTATTTTTAAAGCATGTATTAATCTAGGTTAATATTAATTTATACTATAGTTCATAGTTGATTCATTGACTGCTTAATTGAAAATGTTGTAACTAATTACAAATCTATGATAATCTTATATCTTTTAGATCTATATGTAGCCTGTAGAAATTAGTGTACTCACAAAAGAGAACGAAAATATTTTGTGTCAACATTGTAATGGTTTTGTTACATTGCAATATGTACATGCGATCGGAATTTTAAGTCTTCATAGGTTGGCGGGGAAAAAAATTAAATACATAACTTTTGATACAGAGCTCCAGTAAAAGAATTGTGGCTATTCAGTGCTTTATATTTGAAGAGGATCATTATCTTATGGACAAAAGAACACACAAGAACAGGTGACAGAGGCCTCACAACAGCCCAAATTCCCACTGACTGTGGCCCCTTTTGGCCTAGCAGATGGCACAAGGCTTGTTGCTAGGGATAAGGAGTAAGGAATCCATTTTTTAATTCCAGATTATTTGCTTCAGCACGGCAAGCAATATCCAAAGCTTTCCCAAGGCCAAAAGGGGAGGAGGATGCATTGAGAGAAGACACAGGCCAGGTCAACAGTCACTTTTATAGGCAAAAGAACTTCTCAGTACAGCTGGCTGAGCTTGCCGAGACCTCAAAGAAACAGATTTGCTAAAAGTTGCTCCAGTTCGCTCGAGGTGCCTAGTAAGGGGGGCGAAATATGTTTTTAGCAGGTGAAAGCTTGTTATCTCTTCTAATTAATAAAAACATGCTCTACCTTTTCTGCTCTCAAGTTTGTTGTGTAGAATTACAACCGGTCCACTGGACACACACAAACATTGGATAAGTGGGGATTCCAGCCAAGAGGGAAGTGTTGGTGGTCTCCCAAGACGTTTGATGAAGGCGCTCTACCGCAGCAGCTGATATTTGTTTTGATCCCACCAATCTCTTTATCGGGCTCATTTGTAACAAGAAACAAAAACAGACTTTTTTAGTTCAGAGAAAACAGTCATGTCCACCTAGACAAACCTAACAGGAGTGACATCAGATGTTATAAAAGGGTTCAACAAAGGATATTGGAATGCCACAAATTAATTTTACAACTAATTTGTCACGTTCCCAAAACAGTGCAAAATAAACCAGTTTATTATAAAAGGAAACTTGAGAAAGTAATATGCCAGTGAAATGAAATAGATTTCACCTATCAATCCAACAGGCTTTCTTTGTATTCATGACTATAACTGTCTGTAACTTCTGGAATTCAACTATAGATAAAACTCAGTGCTTCTCCGGTGAGACTGACAAAGAGAAGCTTTTGTGAAAGTTTGAGTAGTTCTGATGTAATGACAGCTGCTTTCCATGCAAATGCTTGCGCGCCGTATCTCTGAGGATCTGATGCCAAGACTACATTTACTCTCTATTATATGCAAAAGCAATGCACGTTTGAGAATGTGATTTAGCATCATTTCGGGCAAAAAAAACCCCCAAAAAACGGGAAAGACAAAGGAAATAGTAACACACAAATTTAAGACTCATTTTATTCAAAGGCAATGCAGTTTATAGAATATGAGGAAATGACACCTTGTTGGTTAAATTTGGTGTCAACAAATGACTGCTATGTTCGAGCAGGCCTCCAGTTTCCTTATGGCAGGTTTCATATTAGTCTGTGCTAGCAGACTAGAAGTTTCAATTGAGCATGGAAAATAGTTTCAATACGCTGTTGGACTGTTCTCTTCAAACTGAAGGACACATCGATAAGCTAAATATTTAGCTACATCTTAAATGTCCAGCCCATCTCTTGCCAGTATAAGGTACAGAAAGAGGACTCGAGGTTTGGCTGGTTAGAATTTAGGTATGGCGATCAGTTAGCCCCTGCTGGTAGATACAGGAACTACACCATCTGATTACAATTAAAAACGTTTTTAATTTCAGACTTATAAAAGGCTATATTGAAATATTGGCAATATTTAGTAAAGGGACCTATGCTCTTTATTAACTAGTCACTTATTAGCATGCCTGCTATTAACATATTCTAGTAGCACATATTCTGCATGAACATATTATACATTCTTAATTGTACCCAATACACAACTAAACAACTGCCTTACTAATTATAGTAAGCAGCAAATTAGTTGTCTAATTAGGGGGAATCATAGTTAATGGTTTGTTAATAGCAATAATTGGGATATAATTTCATAATATTACTCTCTCTCTCTCTCTCTCTCTCTCTCTCTCTCCAATGCAGTCTTGGTGCACGTAAGAGACCACTCCAAACGTTTTTATGTTATGTTATTATTACAATTATACATTATTGGCTTAAAGGTGTGAAATTTACTATTTTCTATTCCCCCTTCTGCTGACTTTGACATCACATGCTGTCCACTAGTTATTCTCCTCAGGTTACAGAAGTCAGGGAAGCCTCCACCTGTTTCCTACGTAACTGACATCATCACAGCCCCTCCCTTTACATGCCATCATGTCAGCGGCCGTGTGCGACAAGCACATGACAAGCAAACAACGCTTGGACAGGCTATTTGTCTGCGCAGGCAGCGTGGCGTCTCACAGTCTGCGCGAAGACTCTTTCGTCATGTTACATTTCCTCCCTCTTCTCTGTCTTTTCCTTTATCTGTGTCCCTCACTCTGCTCCTCTCGTTCCCTGCAGCTCAATTTCAGTCTCTCTCACATCCTGATTATAATGTCGTTATCTCATTAAAATGACCATCGATGTAAGCGCGAGCGTGCTGAGTTTAGCACACAAGCAGTGTTTACTGCTGTAAAGCTGAGGTATTAGTCATGAAAAGATGAAACTTTGTGAGTTTTCAGTGATCTTGAACCAAAATCCCACGTTCTCCAACCAGTAAGTGTTCGTCTGGACTCACTCAGGATGACAGGTCTTTTAAATCGCATTTATGCGCAGTATCATTGTGTGCTGCCTTTCATATATTTTTTTAAGCTAAAGTAGAATTATGACAGTTGGATCTGTTCCATATAGATTTGCAAAGCATTTCTCTCTTATTTCATTAATTTTTATAGAGCGGACAAATCTTTGCTGGCCTCTGTCATCAATTACTCTTCAGAGATGCAAGTGCTCTTCCAGTGATTCATAGCCTAAACAAATTCATTTTTCTACTTCTTCCTTTGAAATATAGCTTTTATTTACTAACTGTTGCTCAGTGAATCTGATCATAAAGAAAGAATGATTTTTATGCTAACAAAAGAAGAGTAAAACATAACAGATGTGAACCATTAGAAGGGAGTTACAGGAACGGTCACAATTCAAGTGGGCATTACAGTGCCAAAGCACCAATGACGGAATACCACAGTGGATCAAAAGCAATAGAACCATATCATATTATAATGAGAATGAATGATATTCTCACGTGTGTTTCTCAGCAGTACAGTAAGAGTTTTCTGAGAAGAGCAGAGCAAGTTTGGAGTAGAGAACTGTCTGGCATTGGGTCTCTTTAGATTTATTTTATGATTATTGACAAACATTAGATGGCTGTCAGAAATTATGTCCAGCACAGGCACAAAGCCTTTGTTAGCTTTCTCCCTTCACTAAATTTGAGCAGAATGTTTATATAAATCTTAGATTAGTTATGCAGAAATGAGCTCTTGCTGACTTGCTGCTTTGACCTTAGAGTCAAGAGAGACTTGTTTGTTTGCTGAATATCAAATTCAGAGGTAATTTGTTTGAAATATATTATTCATGTAGCAAGCAAAATCTCAGAAATACATTTTTTAAAAAAGGTATTCTCGTATGCAGTTTCTTAAAATGCTATGATATGATGTTTTGTTTGTGATGTTTCCACTGTTGCTTCTGTAAAGAGCAATTTATTGTAATCGAATAACTTACTACATGAGTTTCCATTGGATTCAACTACAATGTTTAGAATTGGCTTCAGCAATGTTGTTTGTATATGAAGGCCAGTCACTGGCTCTTTTGAGGGGACCCTGCCATTTAGCCTATTTTAAATCTCGTGTTGAACACTCCCCTGAGACATGTCCCTCCTCATCTCTCTGCAGCCTCTTAAGGATTATTATTGCAAAAATCTGGACAAAAACAGCAGGATTATCAGCTCACATGTGTGCGCTTTTTTAACACTTCACTTTTAACCGTTTGAGAGCGTGTCACTTGTCAGCTAGTCTGCCAAAGGGATTACAAACCACTTTGTAGACCTCGGTTTATGATCACGTCTCATTAAACTGTGTTCTTCTACAATGCTCCTTTGACATTAATGTAGGTTTACACAATGCTAATAGAGCTCTCTAATGCTATTTTTTTGAACAACAACATTAGGAGAGTATCTTTCAAACAGTAGCTTCCTAAGCAACAAAATACTCACAATCTTTAGTATGTAAACCTAAGGCTTTTTTTTCAAGCCCAGTTTTGTTCACATCACACT
>JAUMHP010000057.1:9654999-9666089 GCA_032361065.1 Enteromius trimaculatus
AACTTTTAAACAGCATTTATGCCGTTTTCTAGTGCAATGACATTAGCTGTGTTACATAGTATTGTACACACTACAGTATGTAATAATTTTTAATGAGCGCAAACCTGCTAAATTTGCACTTGACATGTTCATTCCACCCTGACCTCACAGCATTTATGACTCAGCATATATGACCTCACAGCATATATGCCGAATCTGATCATCTGAAAAAACTCCAGCCACACTGGGAACATGCTAACCTATTTGTCTGTAGGGAGGAATATCTGGCATTAAAAATTACAGCGAGGAAATGCGCCCATCAGAGACCACTAAAGCGTCGCAAAGGGGAGGATGTCACTGTGCGTATTTGCTACAACACTCAGAGGATGTGGCTTACGCACATTTTTAATTATCCTCATCACCCCAAGGCCGGGCCTCAAATGTGTTTGTGTCTTTGAGTTAAATGGCTCAAATGAAACCCATTTCCACAAACAAAAACCCGAACAGTTTTCCTGACGTAAATCAAGTGCGCCGAGCACCCCGCAGCTCTCCTCCCTGTCACTTCTCTCAGAGCCCTTTGGCAGGGGCTTGCAGTAACTTCTGGCCACGTTCTGGAGGAGATCCACCCTGGGTAATTGCGGCCTCCTAATTGCCCAGGCACCGCTGGGCTTTGTGAGGGGAGACAGCGGCCCATGCTCGCCGGCAGCCCCCCCTCTAAATGAATGCCATGTGCTGAGACTGAACGCCCGAGTGAGTGGCTGCGCCGGAACGTTCTTTGAGGTGGCGCCGTGACGCCTCCGGCTCCATCGCTCCGGCCCCGCGCTGCCAAGAGCAGCATAGTTCAACTCTTACGTCTCTCAAGACACACCTCTCTCACTCTTTCTCTCTCCTGGTTTATTCTTTCTTTTGGTTTCTTTCGAGCTGTCTGTCTCTATAACACACCCTCTCGTTCTCTCGCCCTGTTTTTGTCTTTGGCCACCTCTGTTTCCTTCTCGCTATTTATTTCTACTAAATATGGTAAATGGGATCTTGCCCCTCATTAACAGCAAAGTATGAGCCCCTCTCTAGAAACAGGGAATGCCCGTCTCGGGAATGCCAGTATGTGCCAATTTCTATGGATAGACGACCCTGCTGGTTTTTCTTTTCCCTGGCCCTGGCTTTGTCCAGGATTCTCTGATGTCACTCAGAGCGCCTGACATCTGGGAGGCTAGTTAGCACACCAGTGCTTGAAGAGGCCATGTGTGTTTGGTGGGAAACCCTCATACTGCTGTCCAGCTCACACACACATAGAGCACAAGGCTCATTTAAAGGACCAATCCTCTTGACCACATCTCTGTTTCCGTTGAGAGATTTTTTTGCTATTCTGGATTTGGAAGCAAACACTCAGTTTGTAGTGAAATGATATGGGTATTGCTCTCCTTTTTAAATTGTCATGCACCCATGGGATTTTCTTCATGGAATTTTATATAAACACAAAGTAGATTTTAAGGTTTGTGAGGATAATAGATAGAACGATTTGTTTCATTTCATTTTGATCCGATTCGCTTCTATTCTAAGAAGAAACAGTAGCAAAAACGTAGCTAAAAAAACTCACCTTAAAAAGGTCCAGTAGTAAGAAACAATTCAGTCATCTCTGGTGAGTTCATAGGTAAACCCAGAGTTTCGTAATGTAAGGGAAGGTGTTGGAAAATAAAACTTTCATACCTCATTATGCATCATGGGAAACAGTATGACTAAAATCTGTGTTCTCATTGTTGTATAAATGGGGGATTTTTGACAGAGAGACTCGCCAACATTTTTTACTCCTTCCCAAAAAACTTTACGAGATAGGTGCATTTTTTCCCAGGCTAGAACAACAGCTTGTTCCCTGTGGAACTGAGTGACTGACTGTAAGTCACACACACACACATCAGACGTCCCCCCGTCCTACCCTATGGAGAAGCAGGAAATGTCTAAAAATAGGCTCGATTAAAGGTATGTTATGGCAGAGACACATGAGAAGGATGTACTTGTGTAAGAGAGAGATTTGCTCCTCAGCATTCCTGCCTCTGTTTCTCATGTGAAAGTTTGGGAAAGAGCCCAAGCAGCTGAGAAGTGGCCCGTTTATTTTCCTTTAAGGTTCAACATTCTCTGTGTCACAGTTCAGAGAAAAAGAAGTGTGTGTGTGTGTGTGCGTGTCTATTTCAAACACATTAGTTGTTGATAGAACATTTTAGTTTCCTGTGGAACACCTTTGATAATCCACTCATTAGTATATTTTACATTAGTGGTGACCCAACACAGTTCAGAAACTATTTATTGTACCAAAGTAAACAAACTTTTTTGCCAGCATAGTCTGAAGATGATTAGAGTCAAATTTGGTGCAAACTGGACGAACGCTCTAGGAGGAGTTCTAAAAGTAGGTTATCAACATGATTAAAAATGGCATACGGGAAGTTCAGCCAATTATGGCAAAATAGGTATTGATGTTCTCGTCATGATCCAGGGAATCAAGCAAAACCAGTGTTTTTCAATATGCTAATGCTCACAAAAGTTATTAGTAGTATTTTGTAAATTTCATTATTTATGTTATAATGGTGAATGGTTTATTACTCTTGACCAATAGGTGGCGCTGTTACCAAAATGGTGTGGAGTCGTCAGTGTGAGGTAACAATGGCACATACAAAGTTTGGTGTAAATATATCCAACCTTTGCAGAGATACAGCCTCGGATGCAGTTTGCAATCTGTACGGCATATTTATTAATACGGCTAATGAAACATATCGAAAAATACAATGGGCTAATGTACGCAAAAGTTCTTAGCATTTTTCAAAATTTCGTTATAACTTTGACCACAAGGTGGCGCTGGCCCCAAAATCTTTATGTACATTCAGTGTATGGTGCCATGAATTAATGAATAACGAATTGAAACGCTAATCCGTTCTCAAGTTACAGCATTTTAGAACTAAATTCAAAATGGCCGACACCTGACATGGGAAAATTGGATATTGTTCGACTCGCCATGGTGCACCGAATCTAAAGAGACGTTACAAGCAAAAATAGCCATTTTACATATCTCCTGACCACTGGGTCATGCTTGTTATAACACACACCAAGTTTGGTGTGAATATGTCAAAGCATTATGGATATATTGCCTCACATTGATTTTTTGCATGCTTTTTGTAGTAATATTTCACGTGTTACTCGAGAACGGTTGGACGAATCAACTTGATTTAGACAACTTTTTACCAGCATGGTCTGAAGATGTTCTGGATCAATTTTTGTGACAATCGGTGCAACCACCAGGACGAGTTCAAAAAAGTAAGTTTTTTTTACGAACAATTGAGAATAGCCAAAAAACTAAACCTTACGATTTTTTAATTTTGGTGTCCATTTACCTCGGCATAAGCCAAGCAATCAGAGGAAAAAATAATTTCCTTTTGGGGCTTATTAAGTTAAGTCAAGTCAAGTCGCTTTTATTTATATAGCGCTTTTAACAATACAGATTGTAGCAAAGCACTGAACATTATCAAATAGACATAATTAACATAATTAACATAAACCTTTTGAAAGTTTGGACAAGTGGTGGCGCTAGAGAGTTTGAGTTAGAGACCTTTGGTGCTTGGCCCCAAATTTTTCTTTACAATCTGCTATCAGAACTTATGACCCATTTTGGGACAAGAACGGCCAGTTGAAGACTATTCTATTCTATTCTGTTCTGTTCTGTTCTATTCTGTTGTGTTCCATTTTCTTCTGCTCTGTTCTCTTCTGTTCTACTCTATTTAGATATGCTCCAAGTTTCTATTATTGACTTCTCAAGTTTAAATATTGTTTTTTTCTTACAATCTCAGCGTGCAGATGTGCATGATCGAGCGCGCGTGTGTGTGTGCAAGCATACAAACGCTCCCGTCTGCACCGCACCTGAGCAGCACTTAATGAACGGAAACCTTGTAAAATTATCTTTGTTACAGGCACTCAAATAAAAGCACTGCCTTCCAAATTTCAGTAATTTCATCCTGCCAAAGGCAATGCAGTCCCTCTGCAGCCTCTCCTTTTCATCATCCTTAAATCAAGCCTTTCAAATCTGATTAGAGATATCCCTCCGATGAACGTATACAAATGAAACGTTTGATGAAATCTTGTGCGGCCCTTCTCACTCAGAATTTTCATACGCACGTTTATCTCTCTCGACACCCAAGAGAAGTCAAGAAAATGTTGAGCACACATTTCTAGGCAGGATCATTTGGGGCAATTACAAACACATGGCACCGAAGGGAGGAATAAATTGTAATTTGAGTGTATTGGATGAAAGCACAGAAAGCATTTCAGGAGATGCCATACCTGCAGATATTCTAGATATGAAAGATTTCTCCAAATTGTTGCTTTGAACTTTTTGGGGTTTTTTTGCAAATGTCACATGCATTTGGCAGCTCATTGAGTGACTTGCGGGTTTATCTTTACCACTTTTGCAATGTTTATTTTGACTCCATCATTCCTGCTCTAATGTTGACAGAATCAAACTTCAACCAAACGGTGCCACAAGATGAGGTAAAGGCCTTTCGAACTTGTGATGCATTCGAAACCCGAATGAGAGCCAGAGCGAGGGACGCCACATCTGGATCTCTCTCCTTGTGAAATTAGTTCAAAGACTCACAGCTCCTTGATTATTTAAACATTGTTCAAGCCAATTGAGGCGCCTTCTTTTCAGAGGGGATGGAACTGTATAAAAATACACCGCAGTCACTTCAACACCCCTGTAAGAGCAGGGAAAAGAAGGGGGAGCGGAAAAAAAGAAAGAGGCTCCATACGGAGGACTTCTGTGGGCAGCGTGTGTTTGCTTTGAATCCTCTCAAGACATCACGTCGCTTCAGGGAGCCTTTTGACGTGCTCTTTACTCTTCGCATGAGGCTTTGATGTGGTCTGGATGAGGGTTATGTAAATCAAACCCATAAAATACAGAATCGCGCTCTAGATTTGAGCCTCTACAATGCCGTTGTGTCGTATGGAACATTAGAACAGATTGTAATGAATTACAAAGCAAGCAAACCTCGCCCAAGAACAAAAACCGAGACCGTTAGCAGCGCACAAAGATGCAGAAAGTTTGTGACACCGTGTTTGTTTGTGTTAACGAGATGTGACGCCAGCTCCGTCTCAGGCTGATTTCCAATCGTACAAATTCGGTTGAACCAAAACGGGCTATTTTAGAGGCCAAGGTTCGAAAGTGTGTCGCTACTTCGATGTGGGAAAAGTTTGTCCTCTGTACTCCCCTGTCGCCTGATGCATTCCAGCTCAACAAGTCGAAGAGTGTGAGGGAGTGTGGTCTAAAAATGTGTATTAATGTGTAGTATGTTGACACAAGGGATTTAGAAACGTGAGAGTCAAGCCATCACTGTTCAAACAGGTCAGTGTCACTATCTCACACACACATATAGCGCAGGAAGACTTCCTCCTCGGCCCTCTCTCTCCCTGCTTCGCTTGTATCAGAGGAATGGCATTCCTGAGCCATTTCATTGCAGAACAGGAAGTGGGTCTGGGGCCAAAAATGATTAGGGGCTGGGGAAAACATAACATCCCCAGTGCCTGAGTGCTTTGGTGGGAGTTTTGTGGCCTGACATTGTGTCAAACACATGTGAGATAGCAGTCCCTACACTTAAGAGACCAGACCCATGGCGCTCTGGCTGCGGTACCTGACTCCCACCCTGAGAAAGCAGCCGTAGTCTGAGCATTGGGGGATTCTCCCCAAACAGGGAATTGTAGGAATCAAAACTGTGCTGTTGATTTAGTAATAACAATATGTTGGATGCGTCTCAATGTTTTACAGTACAAATGTGGTGTTATTGAGATATATTGGGCAATATGTAATCGCTAGGCAAGTATTCTTCCTCTAAAGAAGAAGAAAAAATTATATTGTCTTGAGTACGCTCTGAACTGTGGAGATTAATTCCGTCTTTTGTTACTTTAACAAAACCTCAGTGCTATAAAAGTTGAAAATAACCTGCTCCCAGATATAACATCTTACGTTTCCAAAACGACATCAGTCGAACATAAACGTTTTGCATATACGTGATGGAATACCAGGAGCTCAAGCGATTTGACATTCGACTTGTGTTTCCCGCGCAGTTTGGGATTATGCCCCATCCAGATCCACTTGGCAGGATGTGTGCCTCAGTTATTAATATTCCACCAGAGCTTAGAGAAAATAAACTCCCTGTCAGAGCGTGTTGCCATAGCATCTGTGGCCGCCACAGAAGTCAAACTTTATTTGGCAGGTCCAAAATGGCTCCGCATGGCTCATTGTTCTCAATGGCTTCATTTTACAAAGAGGCCCCTTTTCAGTAGACGTCAAATTTCCGTTTATTTGCTCTCTACATTAATCATGTCTTTTATGAACAGAGCATAACTTTTTTGTCTTGATTTTTGAGAAGAGGAAGAAAGGCCAGCAAAACAGGAAGTTTCTTGCCGGGCATGAGACAAAGAATCAAGCATTTTTAGCAAATAAAATATAAAGCGGTGCTTTGCGGCCCCGCTGGTTTTAGCCTATTTTGTGCATTTCAAGCATGTCCAAATTCTTCCTGCCAACCCAATTGAGTAATGATAGATTAGGCATATTTACTGCAATCGTTTAGCTATTGGTGATTCCTACTATTGTCCGTATATGAAATTTTCATACAGAGTCCCCATAGTATGACACTGCAGTTTTGTCCCATACAGTAGTAGTAATTCAAAAGTTCAAATATAGAAAGATTTTTAAAACATACTGAAATGGGAATTAATTATTTTAAATTGTAATATTTCATAATTTGTGATCAAATAAAAATGCAGGCTCTGGTAGCATAATGGGAAAAAAAAGTCTCAACCCCAAATTTCTGAACAATAATGTATGCATTCACAAGCATTGTATTAATGCTATATATTTACTGTTGTGGTTCTGTGCATGTAATTGGTCAAATAAAAAGGAAAGAGCTACATCTGAAACAAAAGCAACAATTTCCCTGATTTATTGATGTTGGATTGCATTCTGCAAGTGGGGGTCCTCAATACACAGGTCAATGCAGTTATTACAGTGAATTGTGCAACTGTAGACTTTAATGTACTGTTAGTTTCTTTGGATACTTAGTTTCCCTGTATAACTATAGACTGGATAATAGCATTCATAAATCAAAATGCAATTATTTATTCTAAGTAATGTATTCTATAGTCAGATAGATATGTGAAGTAAGCTAAACAGCATGTTGGTGAGAGGAGCTTCAATCAAGAAAGACAAGGATTTCCAAGTGTCTCAGGAAGGCCAAATGTATTGTTCTTTCTACGAGACAGGCTAAAGTAGTCAGGAGCCAAGGAATACACTTTATAGACACAAATACTCGTAAATTGGGAATGTCACCTTAAAGTCGGGGCATTTTTATTATTGTTGGTGGAGCTGCAGAGAGCCTCGGATAGTTTATTCTCAGAGACTCCGGCCGTTCCCAAGTACAGGAATCCACCGTGTTCCTTATGCCTCTGTGTGAGGGTATGACAGGGTGCCAGGGGGCACTCACTAGACCTTGGGGTGATTGATGGCTAATGGTGAACCTATCTGCACACAGGACAGGATTATGTTGGCTTTCATTAGAAAGATTGAATTCACTTCTGTCACAAAATAGTTTTGTTTTGTAAAAAAGCGGATACTTAGATTGAAGGTATTATACTAGACAGTTAAATGAATGCTGCTAAATGTGGTGAGAACTGCTTTTCTTGCCAGCAGTGATTCTGTGGAAGGTTTGATGTCATTAAAAATTGCGGTTGCACATTTTTATTATTTGCCCACTTAAATGTTTGACTGAGTTTGTTGTGGTCGACTAATTTAATCGGCAAGACTTGTGTCTAAAATATAACAATGGTACTTACAATGGCATATGTTTTTTACATTTCAATGGAAACAAAATGAGTCACTCTAGTCACATCATAGATGGATAGATACTGTGTTTATTTTGAACTCTAACAAAACATAACCACATACTGTATAAACATAAACGAAAAAATGCTTTTGCACAGGTTTATGGTTCATTCTGTGATAAAAAAAAAAAAACAGTATCTAGCTGATTTTCCCTTGCTGCCAAGTGGGATAGGGGCAACAGACAAAGAAACATTCATATATTCCAATTAGATTTGACACACTTCACTGGCTCCAGTGTGTATGGGGGTCGGAAGGTCCATTTGCTGTCTGTTTTCCATTTTTGTTGGTGTCTGCAAATTAACAGAGAATGAGTGTGTTGCGTTTTTATTTTACCTCTTTAATTATGAGTGTTTGAAATGCATGCACACACATAACAGCCTTTCGTCATTTGTAGTGAAGGAGTCTTGGCTAGAAATACAGAACATGTGTTTACTGTTGACCAGTCCAAGCATAATACACTCTGGTATATTTATTAGCCCCTAGATGTTTTAAGATACATACTGTACACTGTGCATTAAATATTTACCATTTATCAATCATTTGTACTGCACCAAATTCTCAAAGTCGCAAAATGTTACTCAGAATATAGTTAATAATGTTATTAGGAACATGAGTAATATGTGGGGAATGAAGTGTTATTTTTATAATTATAACTGTCATATTATCATATTGCTGTTCCCACTATTTTATAAAGTAATAGTAATGTTTAAGGATCAGTCACTGTAATGCACATCATCTCACTTTATTACATAAAAAAGTCAAATTTGGTCAGGGCTAACAGCAATATTAAAAGAAATAATTAATTAGAAATAAAATCAGCTAGTATTCAACATTATTCAACCTATTCTCCTTATTTAAATCAAGCTGCTTGAGGAAGATGGTTGAGAAAGAGGGCAGCTTTGCCACTAGTGTGCATGTTTTCAACGCTTATTTTGTTTGAGATATTGATACCTTATTGTATTTACTTTGTGTGGTTTTTTTTTTGCATTAAAATTTGTCTGGGTGGTAATAAACACATTTTTCTGTGGTGTTAAAAACACAACTCAGAAAACACATTTAACATTGATTTTATACGGACTTTAATACAAATGTATTGTTATGTACATGTGCTAGAACCACTTTGCATTTGAATATCTATGAGTGCTAATTGAGGTCACTTTAAAGTGCCACAGTAACTGACACTTAATTAAGGACATATTACTAACAAGCAACCTAGGCCTTTCATTTGAAGGCAGAGGAGGTAGAGATCATGCCTCTCTACCTCTCTAGTTCAGCTCTCATTCTCTGGGCCCTGCAGTTAACGTGGCGGTGTTTCTCAAAACAGTAACTCAAACCTTTTTTTGTGCTGTAAGCAGCCTCGCTTCAAATAAGGTAGACCACAGACCAATGCTGTCAACTCCACACAGGTTTGTCAAATGTCAGCCAAGCCACGGTGCCTCTTTCAAAAGGACCACAGCTCAAATTATATGTCAGATGAGACGTCTTAAAACTGTTGACGAAAAAAAATCAGGAGAAGAGGCTGATTTGGTCCGGACTGTTTTATTTTTCAGTCCTGTTTTGGGAAGCCTCCCTCAAATACCTGTGGAGGCCAGAGATGAGGGACTAAATACAAAACCTCGACTGTGCTCAGCAGACCCAATTTTAGACAATCGACTGTGCTTTCTGACAAAAGGTACCGATTTCAAAACCGCAGCTGTGCATAAACATGCTATTTAGTGGAAATGACAACTTAACTACTTTCCATCATTTTTCTCTTGAAACATATCCATGTGCCTAATCAACAGACACAAATGGTAAAGTCTATGAATGATGCCATATTTCAAAGTGACAAGTGTACACAGTCAGCTTCAATCATATCATGTTATGTGACAGTATTTTACAGTGAATTGACATTTGGAGACGAAATTCAAAAACACTGAGCCTGACACTGATCAATTGTTGTGCAATGGACTTCAGAAAATCCATTAGAACAATAACATGACACATTCCTGAATCTGACAGCTTACAAGCAGTACAGCGGTAGTTTGACATGTTGCAAAAACAGCCGAAGGGGTACAAATTAGTGGCCGTACTGTGTTCGTGGACTGAAACCTCAGTCACATATACAGTGGGTTGAGAAAACAAATGGATGTCCAGAGGAGGCAGCCAAAAGTGTGGTAAAGATCGGATGGTCTGAGGACTGAGCCGTCATGGAGAAAGTTCAAACCTCAGTGCTTTCACATTCTCAACAGCCCATAGTGAGGCGTGAGCCTGTCCACCGCCCCATTCGCCACTGTATCAACACACCGTGTGACTGTATACTCAGGACCATGAAATTATAAAAATCAGTATCTACTACCGGATTCTATATCAAGAGCATTCTCCACAGCCCTTGAGCAAATAAAGGCCCTAATATCTTTTTCTTGAAAAGGGTTTCTCCCTTTGTCTGCTGACGCCAGGGAGCTTTTCGCAACAGGGTGAAGGAAGCAGGAATATGAGGTCACGTGCCTGCGTGCATGGGTGTGACTGGTAGGAGGCATCAGAGGCTTGCTATCGTGTTCCTTGTGATAGGTTCCTGCGTTCCAGGATTGAGGCTGAGGTCTGGCACATGGACGCCCAGTTAATTTTACTCTCCATGCTTATTTCACTTGGCAGAATGTCTAAGGATCTCAAATGCGATTGCTGACCATGATGGTTAGCATTCGTTGACCGCTGTTTTCAAGTGAGTTTTCAAGCTTTCTATCAACCTGATTGTTTGAGTGGCGAATATCAAGCGAGTGGTTTCAAGGTGGTTAAGATATATATCCAGGATCAGGCTCTTTTAAGAAAAGTCACACAACTGACTTATATTTGTGTCACTTTTACTTGAACTGTATGCTAACTGCTAGCATAGTAAAAAATAAAAATTAAAATTAAACACTTGCAGTAGATAGAAAGATAGATCAACCCAGTCTCATGGCAATTCTTACATATTTTATGAGGTGGCTAATTCGTACAACCTCACTTGTATGAATTTATGAGATTTTTGCTAAATTGTATGTTTTACGAGTTGCCAATTCGTATGAATTTGTACAAAAGACCTACACCTAACCCCACCCCTAAACTTACACATCACTGGAGTTTAGACAAATCGTACAAAATCGTACAAGTGAGGTCATACGAATTTGTACGAATTAGTATGATTTTGCCACCTTGTATGAATACGTACGAATTGGTC
>JAUMHP010000057.1:9666189-9681832 GCA_032361065.1 Enteromius trimaculatus
TGTAATGTAGACTGAGGGACAGAACAATCAGCTTTTAAAGGTAAATGACCTTTCTAAAACACATGAGGCCATGTGTGTGTTTGTGTGTGTTTTCTCATCATGTCCACTTTTATCAAACACATCTTTTCTCACTTTCCCTCTCCCTGTCTTTGTCTTTGTCTTTTTCTTTTACACACACACACAAGAACTGTAAAGAACTTTGAATTCCTCTTTTAAGTGAAACTATGTAAACTGTTAGTTCTGTAAATTATAACTTGTCACAGTTATGTTATCCAATGTACAATCAAACAATACAGAACCTGAATAACTGGCATACAGTAAGTTGAATCAGTTGCCTCAAACTGTGTTAAAATGTGCGCAAGCTCCCAGCATACAAAATAGATAGTTAAAATTATGTTGTTTATTTTTTATTATTCAGTTTACAGTATATATTTGTCTTTTTTTTTTCTTTACTGTAAGCAGCCCTTAGTGCAAACAGTGAATCACAATTATGAACTTGGTCCCGCAAGTTTGCATGTTTAGATAATAATATTTTTAATCAATAAATAATGTTATTTTAACTAAATAAAAAAAAGTTAAAAAGAACAATTCTAATTCCCTAAACAAAGGAATGTTACTGATGATATTATTAATTATATTATTAATGTTAATTATATTGTTGTTGTTGTTGTTGTTGTTGTGATAACTTGAATATCTTACTTTGACATGATTCCTTAATTTGATTTTAACCTGTAGAAATATATATTTTTATATATATTTTATATAATGTTTCAGTTTTTTATTTTATTTTATGATTTGATTTGATTTGATTATTACATACAGTACAATGGTGCCCAAAATTGCAAGGAATTCCCAAAGTTATTCATAATTCTTTTTTGTGTTCTGCAGAAAATTTGTCATGTAGGATTGGGACGGCATGAGGGTGAGTAAATGACGGTTTTTCATTTCTGTGTAAACTATTTCTACAAATTAAGGCAACATGCCACATCAAGATACAATGCAAGACAAGGTTTCACAAGAGTAATCTAAAGTTACGATACTAATAATTGTTTTCTGTACCAAAACATTGCTTTATCATGTCTCAAAATGATCATTTTAGCATTAAACATAACTTCCAAGTGACCGTTAGCTAAATATGTTAATTTATTTACAAACCAAGAAGCATTGAATAGATATTTTTGTTTGGACCTAAAGTACAATCCACATACACATAGACGTAGTTAAGCCAGGGAAATCACTTCCATCCAGACGTAAGCTCAAATTCAATCCCTGGTGATCTGGTCTACGGGGAAGCTGTCACCAGACTGTAAATTTGACTGTCACACCAGGGTCTGACCTCTGTCAGGAGAAAATCCACAGGGCTGAAGTCAAACTCCTCAGCAGTCACCGCTGTCAGCTGTGAGAAACTGACATGGGGCAAAATCATTGATGCAAATACTGCCCTCAAAAGAGATGTACAGTATTTGGGGATTGAATATTGACAGTGCGGCATGAGGGAGGAGAAGGGCACAGGCTCTAAGACTAAGTTGTGATTTTGTGTACATCCAGATGACATTAACACGTGATGCAGGTTTTAAAAAAAGAAAACGTTATGTCAAGAATGAATGTCACATTCCCTGGGCTAAATCAGATTCAGCAAAAATGAGAAACAGACTATAAGCCGCAAGAGTTGAGATCATTCGGACAACACCCATCAGTCAAACAAACATGGTTACAGGACACCAAAATCCTCACGTATCTCCAAGATGCTTTTGTTGGGACGCGAGGACTTTATCTAACAAAGCACAACACAGGATGACCGAACATCCAATCACTACTGGAAAACAATTGTGAACAAAAGTAAGACAAAGAAAATATTTAATGTGTCTACGTCGCTGGGCCTTTGGATGGCTTCATTTTGAGGTCAAAGGGTCATTTGCAAAGAATGCAAGTGAGGAGGCAAACATAATACACACCTTCATCAAACTTGGCATTAGTTTGACAGTCCTGAAATAAAAAAGAACAGATAAAAGGAATAAATAACGCAAGCATTGTATTTTGTAATCCTGTCCGTCTTTTGTGTTTATATGGTTCATTTCCTAACACTTAAATTAAGGTTCTCTTAACTATTTGCTTATTAGCATGCATATTACTAGAATATTAGCCATTTATTAGTGATTAAGCACATAATAGTGGCTTATTCTACATGCCAAATACCTAAACTTAACAACTATCTTACTGACTATTAATAAGAAGCAAATTAGAAAAGTTATAGTTAATAGTAAATAAGTGTTATTATTCACTTTTGATGCATGCCCCTGTATTGTTGTCACCTTTTCTACCCATGAACATTAGACAACTGAAGTTTATTGCAAGTGGATTAATGCAAATGTGCTCAAACGAAACTCTGCCACAGCCAGTTACTGTTGACTTGATGAGATCTGCCAGCCTTTATCATGGGAAAGTATAAAAGAGCAATTATCCCTCTTAAACAACCCGCTCTGTTCTCAAGGTCTGTCCTGAACATTAAAAGATCCTGTAACAGCCCTCCTTATCTAAATAAGGTTTGATCAGTCCAGAAATAGCTGAAAAACAGCATTTCCACCACACTTATGCAACAGTAACTGAGTCACCGGCAGTGTTGATGGTAAACCTGATGGAGATTAGGTAAGGTGGAGCAGATCTGGCGCTGTACCTTATCTCTTCCGCTAATTTAGTCATGCAGTCAGCGTTCCAGAGAAAGCTAGTCAGCTCTAGCTCACCGTAATCAGGTAATTAAAGCTATTTGATCTAATGGCTTTCAGCTCCATTGCACAATTGTTTATTCCCTTGATCCTCCGGCTTATCTACCTTGTTGTTTTTATCAATCTTAAAGGCAAAATGAAGGAGATCCTGTTATTGTTTCCTGTCTCCGCTGAGTATTTATTCCCTCAGTAACAGGCCTGAATTCCCAATGAACTTTTGAAAGTAGGATTGATCGGGGACGTGGTTCCATCGCAATAACCCCTGAGCAGACAGTCGCTAACTAACCATCTTTGTCTTTTGTAAGTCATCAAGTTGTGTTTGTGCCCGTGCCAAGAAACCTTCTAGGATTTGACAAAAACCCACCATCCCCTTCCCTCCCAGAACTGGATGATCTTGGTAAATACAGAAATAAATAGAGAAACAACCTCAAACAAATAAATCCACTTTTAAAGACGCTCTGGCTTTAAACAAAGCAAAGGATCAGATGCGTCTTGAAGATGCCAAGCGAAAGGAGCCACAGGCTGTTGTTTGAAAAGATGGCTTCACTTTTGTTCCAGATTTCCTTTTGCTTCAGTTCTGTCTCCTCCTGTGTCAGATTTGCAGAAGAGATATGTCTTGAGATTTAGGCTACAGCTCAGAGCTCGAGTTATAACATGCTGTAGCATCATTTGAATAACTAGTGCCCGAAGAACGGTCTTTATTGCTCTTTATTTATCATAAATAAAATAAATATTTTAGGAAAATAAATCAAGTTTTGATTATAATATATAATATAATATAATAAAAAGGTTTTGATTATAATATGAATTTTACTGAGTTTTCCCTTCACTACCGACTGATAACTTGATCATGTCACTTCATGAGAAAATATTGTAATAAAGATCTGTTTAAAGAGAAAATAAAATATGATATACTTAGAAATTCACTTTTACTGCGAATTAACTATTTGTGAATAATTTACTAGCTATTTCTGAGGAAATATTTTTAAATAAATTACATTTTACAAATATATTCTAACAGAAAACAGTTAAATAATACTGTGCAATATTACTGTGTTCAAAAGCATGAGAGACTTTCAAAAACCAAAAAATCTTGCCAAATTCCAAACCTTTCAATGGTTGTGTACTGTACGTAATTGTTATTAGTCACATTACTAATAACAATTTGGATTATTCTTCTGCAAGCAATAAGCCACAGTAAATTCTAGATGCTAAAGGTGATTCAAAGCACATTTACTTGAATTGTAAACTGCTCTTTTCAGTCTTCCGTGTCTTGTTAATATGATTAATAACATGTGGAGTTGTTATCAAAACATCATGTTCCTAATAAGTATCACATCACAAGACTACCAGTGAAACAACAGCAAGTCAGAGGATTGGCTCTTGAGTTTGTCTCCAAGACCCCTGAGGCGAAGCAATTTCACTTCTTGGCATGGGCCAGGGATTTCAACCCAAACAATGCCCCAAAGGCTCACTCATTTATGGGGATGAGATCAACTCAAAAACAACTAAGGGAGTGTGGGGGGGAAGGGGGAGCCTATAGCGCTTTATGACTCATTACATAAGCACTTAGCGACATGAATATTCCTCAAATACCTGGCATTGCAGAATGTAATCTGCTTACGACGACAGGACTGGATGTGCCCGGCTTGTGTGGCAGGTGTTTCTGCATTAGCTTCTGTTACAAAAGATTACGGAGGCAGTGATGACAATCTTGGCCGTGGAAGAGAGGAGGGGAAAAACGTTTTAGAAATGGCTTAATCCAAGGGCTAGATTACCCACAAGGTACCGGCTAGGTAGACATCAAAGGCCGTCCCAGCCCACTCAGTGATATTGAAATGAAAACGTGTTCCCGCTAAGCTTGAATGGAAAGCGTCGCCGGAGGTTGTCAGCTCGGTTTTGGGAGAAGAGAGGCGATAGAAGAGCAATCCTATTCACTCTACTCATGACACTGTTTGGCTGCACACTTGTGCTTATCGCTTTGTTGGGCTGAAAGATGCGATGGAATTTTGCTCCCGTTTCAAAATCGCCAAATTCTGTTATGTTTCTTGTATCCATGGCACGAAAAAAAAATCAGGCTCGGTTCCATTTCGTTTACCTGCTTTCAATGGTTCAACCCGCAGTTTTTTGAGAATTGTTGCATCATATTTTTTATTAACCCGATTGCATTCGTCACGGTGGGATAAAACATCTCGTCTGCATTTCAAACGCATTTAAGCACTAAACACTTGGACCTTTTTTGGCAGTTGCGGTCGGTTCACATGACCAGAAGGTCCTGGCTAATTTCAGCCAAAAATCCCCAACAATGGTGCTCTCTGACAACGCTCAGGTTGTTATCTACAAGTGCCCTTAGAGTTGTGTCGCTCACAGAATGCCTCTTTGGAAAAGGCGCATGAATCACTCGCTCTGTTAACTTACACAGAGACACCGTCCACACTGCCCCCTTTACTATTCCGAAGGTCGCACGAAACCCCCCTGAAGCCCTGAACCGTGTCATCCGTCACTGCTTGCCTGGAGTGCCGGGTCTCATGCTGCTGGGAGAAATGCCACTGTTTAATGACTACGGAGACTCATAGACGCTTACTGTCAGGCTAATCAGCTATAATCACTGCACAGTAGTTAATTGACAAAGGTCACGCCTAGGTTAGGCTCTGCCACTGCTAATGGTTATAAATAGAGTTCTTAGAGTGTGTCTTCTGTTTGATGTCACAGATACATCACCACAATATGCTCGTCATAATCAATGAGATCTATCATGTGTGAACAGACAGAAAAATTAATTACATATTTAATAGTCATTAAGCAAATATAAGGAATGCTGCTATTATTCCTACTGGAATGAATATGTATACACAGATATGCTCATCTGAGACCTGCAACCTTTCTTCGCGTCCTGTCAGCTGACTGGCTCAGACAGGAGAATGCTTAAGCCTGCACTGCCGTGTTTGTTTAGTTTGCAGTTTCACTTTAACCTGTCCCACAGGAAAACATTTCTGAAAAATGTATAGCTTGTGGGACATTTATTATTCCCATCTTGAAAGCTGATAGCAGCTTTAGACAAAGTTCTTTGTCACTGCCTTTTTAAAGTATACGGCTGGGTTGTTTGGAAATAACATGCCATGAAAAGTACCTCCTTTGATCTATTTTGGGTGTGACTGTGTTTTACGTGGCTGAGCAAAATAATGTGATATGATTTCATTTATATGAATATGATACTAATATTTTGAGTAACGATATTTTATATGTGATTAAAGGGGTAGTTCAAACAAAAATAAAAATTCTGTCATTAATTGCTCATCCCTATGTTGTTCCAAACCTGTAAGACCTTTGTGCAACTGACATGTTTAAGGCCATAGGAAGTAAGGAAGTTCACATGACATCAGTGGTTTAACTGTAATTTTATGAAGTTACAAGAAAACTTCTTATGTACAAAACAAAGGATCAGAAGGTCAGAAAACTCTTGGATTTAAAAATAAAATAAAATAATCATTTGCATTTCAAAGATGAACAAGGTCTTATGGATTTGGAACGACGTGAGGGTGAGTTAATTAATGACAGAATTTTTATTTTTGGGTGAGCTGAGTATTTTGTAACCTATTTTTAGACCAATTAATCAATCTTATGGTGTATCAGTGGAAGAAAAATATGTTTCTTTATCACATTCTTCTTGGTATAATGAATTAAATGCATCTTCCCCAAACAAAGTAATGAATATTGCTCATTCAAATGGCCATTCCATCCCATGGTCTCCTTATCTGCAGAAGAGTATGGTGTATGTACAATTCATCATGTGCGCATAATAAAATTGTATGCATAATATAACTGTACTTCATAATAAAACTGTACAGACAGCATACAGAGAGTTGACTATACAGGTCACTACTGTATCTTCCCAAGAGTGTGCGGTGTTACACAGCCATCGTTTGAGATCTGGCAGAGGTTGACTATAGAGTGGTCCATCTCTCTCTGTGGTGTGAAAGGCTACAGATATCGACTGGTCAGATATTAAAGCTTCAGCAGGTGTCCTGTAGCACTGTAGAGACAGACCCTGAGTGAATGCATCGAATTGATCGCGCAGATAAAAAGGCCCCTCGTTGTGCATCAATAATGCATTCTCTTTATCTGGGTCACTATACGTCCCAGGAGGAGCAGTCACACTACATTTCCACATGAACCATGCAGTCCTGTTCCTAAACTAATATATCTTTCACTTTGCAAAAAACTTTACTTTTCCACTTCACTTGCCATACTTTCTTTGAATTTGTTGAGATTAGTGTGTGTATTGGCACTGGGTCCAGAACTTTACACTAAACCATTACATCAATGTCCACTCACATTCATAATGTTAAAGTCGGTAGGCTTTTTAAAATGTTTTTAAAAAGCTCACTAAGGCTGTATTTATTTGATAGAAAAAGAGCAATATTCTGAAATATAAATACAATTTAAAATATCTGTTTTAATAATAAAATGGTGTTTATTCCTGTGATGGCAAAACTGAACATTCAGAAGCCATTACTTGTTTCTCATTAGTTATTAGTCACATGATACTTCAGAAATCATTTTAATATTCTGCCTTGGTGCTCAAGAACCATTTCTTCAAACATGAAAAACGGCTGTGCTTTATATATATATATATATATAGATTTGTTTAAACTGTGATACAATGTTTTCAGGACTCTTTGATGAATGTAGAGCTCAAAATAACTGCATTATTTTATTAAAATTAAATAAAATGAATGCAATGCCTCTTTCTTATTTCACTAATAAATAAATAACTGAGCCCAACCTTTCAAATAGTAGTGAATCATAAAGCTGCCTGAAGTCTAATCATATGTCGATAATGTCGCTGTATTTATTTAACAATAAATCTCAATTAAGCAATCGTAATTAAATACGTTTGCAAAATTGTTTTAAATTAACCATAACTTTTATTTCAAGATTGTTTCACTTCAATAAATCAATCTTAGATAAAACAAATTGAAATAAATTGTGAATCATTTTTAAATCTATTGGCAGCCCTAAATAATTTCTTAATAATTATCAAGATCAGCAAGCTGAAATGAGTGTTTGCACTCCTTCTGCAGCAGTAGTGTACAGTGGAAGGAGGAGTGTGTGTGTGTGTGTTGAGGTCTACATGTTGCTGCATTTATGAGCTTACGTTGGTCTAGGTGAAAGTGTGGCATATCGATAACCTCCCTTTGTGAGTATTGATCGAGTTATGAATGACGAGCAGCAGGGAGCGTCCCCTTTAAATGCCTGACACTGGCCATTTAGCCCTCCTTTGGGAAGGTGTGTGACAAAGGAATCATTGTGAACACAAAAGCATCTTGTCACACCTGGAGGTACAATGTTGTTCTTTCTCACGGGAGCTCCACATCAATAACTCACATAAAAGAGAATGTGAAAACACCCCCGCTGCTATAAATGACTTTTGGCATCCCATAATTTAAACTCTCTGTGCTTCATTGTCAGGTGTATCATGTTAATTCTGCATTCATGTGTTTGATGAGCTCCATCCCCCTTTTTTATTCGTTTCTTTTCCAATCTTTCCTGGTAAAGTTTTAGAAAACTGTTCTTAGAACAAAAGTGTCTGATTCTTAATATTGTAAAACTTACATTTTCCAAAGAACAGGCCTGTGTTTGAGCTACTGTGCCTTAAAAAAATCTGCATGATCAAAAACAGTATATAGATAGATATAGATCTTTTGCTTCAGTGTGTCAATAGGAAATATCCCCATTCCTGTTGCAAATAAGTGCAAATAATAGTGATAATATATATAGGAATCTGATCTCAGCATCATCAAATAAGTCTGGTATTACATAACAGAGACATAAAAACTAATACAGATTGAACTAGAAGAAATTTGGCACTTGTGAAAAACAAAAGGCTGAAAAGTAGAAATGTTACTCAAAATAATGCCATAGTTCTTATACAAAATATTGACTTAACTGATAAGCAAGTATTGCAAGTTGCTCTAGATCTATGTATTTATGAACCTAATAACTCTATTATTACAATATCTGCAAAATTCATGTTATGGAATCTAGAACCATTGATACACTAAAGCAAAATTTATAACCATCTTAAAACAAGTGTGTTTGTGAAGCATGTAATGCATTTTATTAAAACAGTAAAGACTTGTGCAGAGTAATTATGTGTAGATAAGAGATTCCCACTGGCCGAACACAGAGGAACACTATCCTTTCAGGTTTATATTTCTCTGGAAGACAACTTGCATCCACATCGACACATGCCCCCAGAGAGGATGTATGCTTTGACTTATTCATTGTTCTTAAACATATATGTTGTTGTTCCTTCATAGTATGCAACCCCACATACACAGGGTCATATATCGTGTCTCCATTCACGTTTTGCCTTTATGCAGCACACATTGCCAGTCGAGCTGTTCCACACAATCAAACGCGAACACTGGAATGATTGAATCTTCCCTTCACACTGCTGCTCTGCCTGGTACAGGACTGATTCATTTCTGAGGTGTGTGTGCGTGTGTGTGCGTGTGTATTTCGTTCTCAGGGCGAGGTGAGGATAGGGCCCCTCACTGTCTCCCCAGACAGCAGCACTAACAGGGCGTCTTTGAGGGGGGACCTCATCCGAGCGGGCGGGTGCACATCTGGGCGGCAGCACAACAAGTGGCCCACTGTGCCGCGGACCCCTGTGGCGTATGAAATCAAACGCACATTCATAACGCTTTCTGTGATTCCCCTCTGTCCCCGGTCCTCGCTCCTTAGCCAAAGTGCATCCTCGGGGGGTAGAAGAGGATCGCACCATTATCTGTGGCGCTTGCAGAATAAAACATGCTCGTGCACAAACTCGCACACAGAGGTTTTATGTCCAGCTGTTTTTTTTTCCACACATGGACAGAGGAGCGTATCACAACGGAGAGGCTGTTTAAATGACAGAGCGAGGCCTTGTGAACAACCCAACTTCCTGTTGACAAGATTCCACTCCCATAATGCAATGCTCACGATCATACGCACAGCGAGATGAGTGTCAAAGGCCCCTTTTAGCACAGCAGTGACATAAGGTGAGGTCCGCAGAAGAGGCAGACCTGACTAGCTCTATTTGGTCCATCAAGTGAGATGGAAAGATCAATTGTCGTATCATATGCTTATAATGCTGGTCGTAAAGTTGATCAGGAGAGTAGAGGGAAATCCGAGAGGAAGAAAAGTATTTCTCAGATGTCCCACGTGTGATTACAGAGCTGGTCTCTTATGCAGTCATCGACAGGTGCAATAAACATTAATACAAATCTGTTCATTCCCCTGCTAAAACATCTGCCATTGAAGCATTATTCTGAACATCACCGTTTTGTTATGCACGTATTTAGAAGATTTTTTAGCAGATGATTAAGTTTTTTAAATCACAAATGACAGAATATTGTAAATAGAAAAAACAATATGTGCATTTATCAAGTGAAACCACTTACTGTTATTATACACAAGTCCTTGTTCTTTGTTAGTGTAGAAAATAATATAGAATTAAGAATTAAGAATACAGTATATAGAAAAAGTGGTATGTATTGTATAGAAAGTGGTGCAAAATTTTATTTATTCAATCATTCATTCATTTATTTATTAATTTTAACAATTTATTATTATTTTTTAAAGAAATTAATCATTTTATTCAGCAAGCATGCATTCAATTACAATTATATGAAAAGTTGTTTGCAAACAACAGATACGTTTTCTTTTCTTTTTTTAATAGTTTTTTTTAACCTAGTCAAGATAACCCAGCTGCAGTTTGATCAAGAGTTATTTGTTTTTGCAAATAAAATCTTTATATGTCTTTGCTATCTGAAATAAATACAGTTACGTTGAACTTTCTATTCATTAAAGATTCCAGGAAAAAAAAAACTTGCATGTCGCTGTATACATGTATATCGTAAATGTATACATGTATATCGTTTTCAATATTGATAATAATCAGAAATATTTCTTCGTGAGCATTGCATTGCATTATGGGAGTGGAATATTTCCTCAATCATCATATTCAAATTATTTGTGAATGTAATGTAATGCTGAAGACTGGAGTAATGACTGATAAAAATTCAGCTTTGCCATCACAGGAATAAATTCAAATATATTCAAATTCAAAACAGTCATTTTAAACTCTAATAAGATTTCACAATTTTCTTTCAAAATCGAAACGGTAGTTTCTATATTTAATGGTCAAGAGCCCAGCTCCTAACCTCTTTCTGTCCCTATCTTGTTCATTTTGTAGGACGGATATCTCTTCTGACTCCACAACCACAATATTTGTTGAGAGCGGTAGCTAATAACAAGAACACAAGAAAAGCATGAGAAAGAGGGAGGAGTGCGGGCTAATTCAGTGCGTTATGGAAGAGAAGCTTAGTGTGGACTTAGGGTGCTCCTGCAGCGATAAAATGCACTCACAGCTCTTAAAGGGCATGCTTGGGGTGAACATGCCGCGACTAACTTGCCCCAGCGCCGTTCGTTTTCAGCTGCGATCATGGGGGGCCCTGCCCGCTGCCAATATCCTGCAGATACCATGTCCAATTCCCTTTCCAGTTCATTGACTAGCCTAGATGCAGCGGCCTGTTGAGTGTGAGACGTTTCTACTTAGTTTCATGTTGAATCATGGGAAATGCAGCACAAATATAAGTCCTTCTTCTGTCTTCCAGGCTGAAAATGTACAAATTACTTATTGCACAGTAGGGTCATTTGTTAGATCTGTCTAGAGAGGAGAAACGTGTTGGGAGTGTTGCATGTACCTATTTGCATGTAGTTACGCTTATTTGACATTTAGATAAGATATACTTCTATTAGGAGTTATGTTTAATGTAATTAGATTATATAACAATTCATTTATCAAATTAGAAAATGAATGGCATATCAATCTAAATATACTTAAAGCAGCAACTGAACCTATTATTATTATTATTATTAATAAGTTGTTGTTGTTTTTTTACACTGTATGCATGCTCGCATAAACATATATTATCTCTCACACAAACGCATTTTCTATTCCTCAGGAGTCTGGTCCTTTTACTAGCTCTCTTGTCTCGTCGTGTGGATTGAAAGCAATAAAAGCGTCACCTTGAGTGATTTGTGTGCCCTTTGGCATTTTTTAGTTGAAAGACACTAGCCTTCTTTGAGTGTGGACACCCGTGGACCATCCCTCACAGCCTCCACATTGATATATGTTGTGGTTTGTCCCTGCTCTTATTCGTGCACAGCTGTGGCAGGCAGTGGGCAGGAACAATGGCCGTCTCTCCTTTGGCCCACAATGCCACACTTGTGCTGCCCTCTCTGGACTCTGAGGCGACCCCAGCTCCTTTAGAATAGAGGGCAGAGTGAAAGAGAGAAGAGAGTAGTGACTTTACAGGAGAGATGTTATTAAATCACGATAGCAAACGACAAAGCAGAAATATTGAAAAATGAGTGAGCGAATATCAGAGGATAAACATGCAACGAAGAGAAAAAAGTGCTCCCCGCAGGGTGTTTGTCTTCGGTCAGGTAACTCCTGGACTGAATCCCATTTTCCAAGACAATTGGCAGACACCTGCTCTTCACAGATGGCAATAGCAGGACTCGATTTGCTACCATCTGCTCCATATTACAGAAAGGTGCTGCACTGTTCCTTAAATATTAAATAACAAGGAAATTCTCGACACGTCCAGCGGAATGCATCTCCAAACGCTACTTTATCCCTTGGCTCTTGTTTGTCAAAGTGGGTTGTTGCGGTCTGTGTTTAGGAATTATTTGGCCTGCTCCTCATACTTCGGCGCCCAAGGTCTGTGTTTTGCACAATAACGAGAATCTGTTTTTTGTGTGCGCCGGGCCACTCGTTTTTGCTACTATTGATTCACCAGGCAGATATTTTTTTTGTTAGATTTGAGCTCCCTAATGAGCTGAAAAAGTTCTCTGGTTCATCTTGAAAGGTCAAAAGCCCAAGGAAAGTGTTCAGGTCAAAAAAAAAAGTTGGAGTATTTGACCTCTCTACCTAACATCTAACACCTTTAAACACGTTTGGCTTTGACTCCAACCGCCACCCTTGTTCTCCATCCGACTTGATTATTCCTATTGTCATAAGTCAAGATATAATTGCGAGATCAATTATTGATTGTTTTCTGACTTTGTTTATGCGATCTGCCAAGCGCAATTGTGTTTGTATTCATTATTTGAATATGACGTTCTCATGAGGATTTGGTTGCATTCGAGAAGAGGGGAAGAACTTTGCTCAAGGCAAGAGCATATCTTTAATGTCAGATCACACACACACATACACAGGCCTCTAGACTTTCATCTGCAGCGATACCGAGATGCTCGGCAGCACAGTTGGAGGTCTCTAAGTTGGGGCAAGGGCTCTTCAGACAGAGCGTTTCCTCCACGCATACAACACACACACATGCATACGGAGACACGCACAGCACTTGCTATCGGCATACTTGAATTATTCATGAAGGAACAGGACAAGAAGCTACAAATGAGGTTATGCAGACCTGTGCTAAAACATATGGACTTCTCTCAGCAGGAAGATGATGCTCTTTTAAATCTGTGCCTCTGCATTCACTTTGAAATTAAATGGATTGGGAAGGTATTATGCACCAGACAATAATGGCCATGTAAAATACCCATGGTTAGGGAAGAGCATTCATTTAATGATGCCATTTGCCCAGTAAAAGGGAGTTAAAGCTGTGATTGGATGAGAAATTATCTGTATTTAAACACTAATATTTGAATTGCTAAAGAGGAGCTATTAGGTTAAGACCACATCGGTTCGGTTCCAGTACAAGGCCATCTCATGTGGTGCATGCTTAGCAATTATTAAAGATTTTAGGGAATATATACACTACAAAACAGTAATATTGCAGGATTCTTAAATAAAGAAAGAAAGTAAAGAGAAAGCTCAAAAGAAAAGCATTTACTCAAAATACTTTGATCAATTAAAATGAAAACATACAGACCCCAAATTAATGTTTAATTATTGTTTTTAATATATTATTATTTATATGAGCACAAAATCTAATTCATGTTAATGTATTATTGAATATTTTGTATTATATTGTTGCATTATATTTGGTACATTTACATTTGTGTGTGTGTGCATTTATATATTCTTGAGGGTTTGTTTTGATATATTTGCTTCTCCTCGCTCAGCTCTAATTATCTTTGTGAACTGAAGCATTTTGCAGTGGAGTCAAATATTCTAAAAAAAAAAAAAAACTAATCTCTGACTATCTTTTCATCATTTTCTTTTTTAGCGCTTCAAATGTAACATATTGTCTAACATTTGTCCTGCCAAACATTCTGACCACTCATGTTTTACTTCGAACTTCCTTTATTACAGACTCTGTAATCTGCTGCCAGTCTGAAGATCTGAGTCATTAGCTTTAGGCCATTCCAATAGACTTTGCCTCAAAAGAAGCTTAGAAATGATGAAGAGAAATTATCACAACCTGTGGACACACACGCACACATGGGTCACTGGCCTGTACCAGTGCCACCAAACTGGGAGGGGTTTCTGCAAGTAAAGAAACACAGGAAGTGGGCCAAAAATAATAATGACCCATGTAGCTTTCCTTTTTTTTCTCTGATCATGCATTTGTCAGTACACAAGCACTTAGGTGATGTAAATTATTGCTTAGACCTGTGTTGTCAAGACAATATGTTATTTTATTTTCATTGAACATCAACCTATCCCTGGCCTTCCTCATCTTTCATCATTTATTACTTTTAATTCCTGTATATCCTTATTTTAAGGGGATATATATTGTAAATGCTGGTGCTAGAGAATACGACAAGACAGGATGAAGTGGTGAAAACAAACCCTGGAGGGTGGATTTTATTTAAAAGTGCAGGTAAGAGAATAATACTGTGACCAGATGGCGTGGAAAATGCAGTTTTTAGCTTGGCATCCTCTGACAAAGGGACTTGCCAGTATCCCTTGTCAGGTCCAGGGCCCTTCCCAAATGTTCCAACAGCTCATCCACTCGGGGCATGGGGTAGCTGTCGAATTGGGACACTTAATTTAGGGACCGGTAATCATTGCAAAAGCGGATCTGGCTTTGGGACCAGGACAGTGGGACTGGACCATGGGCTCTGGGATGATTCTATTACCCCCACCTTGAGCATCTTCTGAATCTCCTCCTTGATAGTTTGCCGACAGGCCTCTGGGATTCGATAGGCCCGCTGCCAGACGACGACTCCTGGTGAAGTGATGATCTCATGTTGCAGGGTGTTGGTGTGACCGGGGGCCTCTTGAAAACACATCCTAAAACTGACCCACCAGGTGCCTCAGCTCCGCCTTTTGAACAGCAGAAAGGTGGGAATCCATATCCACAATCGTGGGATGAGGGAGGGCGAGAGTGGCAACATTGTCCCTGACCCAGCGTTTCGGCAAGTTCACGTGATAGATCTATGTTGCCTGCCCACGTCCTGGCTGCCGGATTTGGAAGTTCACAGGGCCCAACCATTCCTTCACAGTATAGGGCCCTTGCAGGAACTTGCAGCATTGGGGACCAGGACCATCACCCTATCACCAGAGTGGAAATCTTGGGTTGGGCCGCCCGGTTATAGTGGCATTGCTGGGCTTTTACCAAGTGCTCCTGGAATAATAGCGTGACACAATCTATTTTTTCTTTAATTCCCCGGACATGTTTGATGACTGTTCTGTGAGCTGCCGGCTGCTGTTCTCAGGCCTCCTTGGCCACATCCAATAGGCCCGGGGCTGACGTCTGGATAGCAGCTCAAAGGCTGTGAAGCCAGTTGAGGCCTGGGGCACCTCTCTGATCCCGAAGAGGAAGTACGGCAAGAGCTGGTCCCAGTCTTTGCGATCTTTGAACGGTGAAGTGATGATCTCATGTTGCAGGGTGTTGGTGTGACCGGGGGCCTCTGAAAACACATCCTAAAACTGACTGACCAGGTGCCTCAGCTCC
>JAUMHP010000057.1:9681932-9728969 GCA_032361065.1 Enteromius trimaculatus
TCTTTGCAACATTCAGCATTTTAAGAATCTCTTCTAATTTGTTTATCAACCTCTAATCCTGCGCATATGCAAATTACCATGCTTAGGAACAAAGAACCATAAAAAGTTCGCTCCAAAGCATCAGAACACCATTGGTCCTTTGACCCACAAGAGATGTGACCTCAACACGTTTTAAAACCCCCCACGGCAGGGACCCTACTAGATTTTTGAATTTGTCTGGATGCCGGAGGCCACCATCTCTCTGGTCTCCCAAGCCCAAAGGCCCCATGCACACGCATCGGGGAAGGGCCTAGGTGCAGCACAGTCGGCAGTCTTTTGAGATACTAAAATGAGAGTTTAGCTCCATGGCAACCCCTAAGTTCTGAGCCAGACCCTTGCGTCTAGTATTTTTCGTTTACCCAAGATCCAAGGATAGCGACAGATCCCTCTCCCAGCTCTCTCCAGAGTCAGGACATCTTTTGGAATTCATTGCTCTTCAAACCAGGAGGACATGATTGCCAATCCAAAACCTTGGAACCATCAGAATTCTACTGCTTCGAACCCTCACCAACGAGGCAATGCAAGTATTGTACATATAACTAAACGAAACAGAGGTTTAGTATTAGTTATGGAACCGGTTCGGAACTGCACGGTTGGTTTTACAGGTGGTCAACTTACATTCTTTTCATAACTTTAATTTTAGCTTTTTCCTAATGGTTTACCCATAAGCTTTCTTTGCACTTTCCTCTTTGTGTGAATGTATTTATACGTGTGAGTTAATTTAGAGTTAATAAAACTTTTGCACAAATAACATTTGTTTCTGATTCCGCCTTGCAAATTAAATGTCCCTTTACGATTTTGGACTTTGCTACATGCTCTTATGCAGTAATACTGTAAGAATGTATTTTTCTGTGGCCATGAAAATATCCCTTCTTAAAGTCTATCTGAAATTACACTAGGTGTTCGCTGAATGATTAGTTGATGGTAATTCTGCTACAGTTACTACTGGCAGCTACTATAAATAATTGCAATTAATCAATTAAAAGTAATTATTTATATACATTTCCCTTGATGAGCTAATATGTTACACGGTGAACGGCATCTGCAGGGAGTGAGACGTAGGCGTGTTTAGCCTCTCCTGACAGCAGGGGAGCAGCACCACCGACCAGGTGTCCCTTGGCCATCCTTTGGTGGCAGCGGTAGATTTGAAGATTCGCAGATAGGCTTCAACATCATCATCTGCTGTGAGCTTGGGTAAGAGGCGAGCTGCGGTCGCTCTGGGATCCGGTAGCGGGGTGGTATGTGCGACCGAAAAGCGGAGCTCGGCCAAACGTTCCTCCATTCTTGGCGCTCAGGTGATCGAAGCAGTGATGTTGACAGACACTGTCCTCAGTTAGCTGCCATAAGAGTTCTTCCATTGTGTCCAGGGGGAGAGAAGTGTGCGCCTGTAATACAGAAGAAAAAAAAAACAGGTCTTGAGTGACAGGGTGTGGTGATGAAGTGCACTGACGTGAAGTCTGTCGGTTTCTAGGCCAGTGTCATGCCTGCATTCTCCACCAGGGTAAATGCTGGTGCTAGAGAACATGACAAGACAGAATGAAGTGATGAAAATAAAACCCCGGAGGGTGGATTTTATTAAACAGTGCAAGTAAGTGAATAATACTGTAGCGGTGATGGTGGTGGTGCTCGGCGTGAATTAGATTCATTTGGTGGTGAGTGCTCCAGTGATCCTTTGTGGCCTGGGTGTCTCGTTCATGGCATTTCGTCTGTGAAAAAGACAGGTGAGTCACACATTTGCATTGGAGTCATAGCTCATTTACTTCCTGGTTTGGTGTTCCTTTTATATTAGTCCGGCCGTGAACAATTGGCACAGGTTGACGAGTTCCAGGTGACAATCCTCTGTTGTCAGGGCGACGCTGATCCTTTACCGCCACAATATATTATAATGTATATAAATATAACAATAAAAGTACAATATATCTAATTATTAATAAATATATTTTAAAATATTATGAGCTGTACAAACTAAACAACTACTAAATACAAAATACTGCCAGTTCTGCTACATGGATGTAGATCAAGAAAGGTAACACACTATTATAATATATATGTGTGTGTGTGTGTGTGTAATTATATATCAGCATTAAAATCTATTTTTGTTAAAAATTCATGACAGTTCTTCTGGATTTAGTCTGTCACAGTTTGCTTTGTTTCTTCATGTCATTCCAGACAGACTGGATGATGAAGAGGTCTGATCTCTGTGTGATATTTCCTAAATAAATTAAAATAATAATAATAATAATTAAAAAAAACATTTTTAACTAGTGAAAATACTGGTGCTCTAATCATTTTGGCCCCCACTGTATTATAAAGAGGTAGTGATTTTAAAGTGATTATTTTACAAAGATGTAATTAATATGTATGTAATAAATGTAAATAAATAAATAAATAAAATGTAATAAATATATAAAAATGAATAAATATATTGTCAAATATTATACAAGATGTGCAATCTAAATGTATAACAGAGCACCAAATATTTTCAGTTTTGCTACTTGGATGTAGATTAAAAGACAAAAAAAATAAAAAATACTGCAAGATAACACACATGCACACACACAGTCGCAGAGGTAAACCTAAGGCACTCAGCCGGTAATAGACCAGACGTAACAGCATGCTGGGTATTCCCTCAAGATGTCACATTAGATCAAACACAGAGCGAGCCAGAGAGAGAGAGAGAAAGAGTGATCCAGGAGCGCTGGCCTCAGGTGTACTAGCCACGGCTGTCTGCCAGACTCTGACGCGTGCCAGGTGAAACATGTCATCCACAATGTCTTTGCTTCAATGAGGCAAGAAAAGAGCTTCCCAGCATCGGCAGGCCGTCAGCTGCAGGCTCTACCTGTCTGTGGAACCGGGGCGGTGCAGTGTGATAAGTGGTTATGTAATTTGTTGTTGAGCTGCAAATTACACGCTCTGTAACTTTTACCCGCCCAGTCAAACATGGGGCAAATGGTGGTGTGTCCTACGCAATTACACGTGAGGCATGAATATACGTGATGCGAACACAAGGTGTAATTTGTTAATGAATGGTAATGCTCTGCTCGTGACCTGCACTGAGCTCTCTGTAGGTCTGTTAATTACTTCATTTGGGATTCGTGATGAGATGTGATTACTTAGCAAAACACATCCTGACAGAGAAGAGTCTGTTCACTGCTGTTGGTAATGTAATTCACACCGCTTAATATTATGAGACAAAGTCACGGTATAATAAAGAGTATACCTCTCAGTAAAATTTAAAATGAAAGAAAAAAACAAAACACATTGCATTACAAAGTTCTATTTGTTTAGAAAACCTTAATTACTGTAGGTATCAAACTAAAAATTAACAACTATTTTTAACAAAATGTCTTAATCTAGGTTACTATTCATCTATAAATATACTATTGCTATTTGTAAATTCAGACTTTTTCATAAAATATTAACTTTAAACATTAAAAAGTGCATATGCAATTCATTAATTCTGTACTGAATTGTTAATTGTTACTTATTGAATTAAATAATGCAACAAATTGAACCTTTGAAAAAAAGTTTTACATTTCACACTGAGAAAAAAAAGATAAAAAAATATAGAGATTTTTTACACACACACACATATATATATATATATTTAAATGTATACATAACATTTAATATAAAATATATAATATTTATATAATAAATATAATAATTTGAATTCCGCTTTGCCATCCCAGAAATAAAATAGAACTTATTTATAATTATAGTATAATTGTAATAAAACTTTATCAAATATTGTTTTACTGTATTTCTGGCATGGCTTCTCTACCCATCTGTGAGGCTCTAGCCCAATCATGTTATTTGTAAGTTGTTATTTAAGCCAAAAAGAAATGAGCTTGTACATTTCCTACACTGCAGGAAAAAAAAATCAACAAGCCCACAGTTAAGACTGTTCTCAAATGCATAAATGGATCGAGAGCTTGCTAGGGGTGAGTCCCTGCAGGGCCCTTTGTGCTCTTGAATGATGGACTATCTTCACAGCAAACCTATAAGAACATCATGTTGAATGCCACGGGCCACTTCCGCAAACATGCTGCCAAATAGCTCCAGAACCGGCAGATCCGTCAATGTGAATCCTCAGCCTGCAGGTGAAGGGGCTATTTTTGCAGCAGATATGTGATTATACATATGATTATACTCAATATCTGATCTTTAGCATGAAAGTATTTCAGTGAGTTAGACATCTGAGCCTCCGACTTTTGCGCTTTTCATGTTTAAAAGTTGAAAGATATGAAGCAGGCTGTGCATTAAGTATTTAAAGAAGGAAATATTGATGCCTGAACTTGAATATATAGAGGATACCACATTAAAGTTTTATTACAAGGAATAAAAGTACCTAAAGCAAGATGTTCGTACAGGAGAGGCGCCGATACCGGGATTAAATGATTAATGAATTCTGGAGGGAATACTTGGGAATCTTAAAAGCCTGCACTGCAACTGGCGAAATGGTTAAAAGAAAGAGGGGCTACATATTCCATGCCGAGTGTCAAACACACAGACGGAGTGGGTGAGTCTGTTCAATTGTTCTGAAAAACAAACATCTTCATCTACTCATTACCAAAAAAATACATCGCATTTAGCCGTGTGAATTTCCCTGTGCCTCTGTGAATCGCTCGCCAATTTTCCTTACATTTTCAACAGATTGGGTTACGATCGCAAACAAACACTTTTGTTTGTTACGCTAACAGTAAGTGCGCTAATATAGCAAACTCAAACTGGAGTCCATCACATATTTGAAGACTGAAACCACGCTCACTTTGTTTACAAGAGTCACGGTCCTGACTGGAGGGAGGCTGAACATGTAGTTCGAGCAAAATGTTGGCCAGAGACATTAGTGGCAAAATTTGCAGTGTTTTTTTTTTTTTTTTTCTCCCCTCAAAAATCTCCTGAAAAGTTGACATAACTTCAGGTCCTGACTAACAGCCCAGTGGGAAGAAATGAGTTTCAGTGCAGTTTTGGACTGTTTTCCTTAAACTGAGCTGTGAGCAGTTTGGCAGACATTTCTGGTGCTCTTTCGGAGGTCCTTTGCCTATGTGAACGCGAGTGATGCGTCTGCCAAGGGTAGCAGCGAGAAGTCTAAAATCCTGGAGCTACATTAGTTATGTGAGCTTAGCCAAGGCTCTGTTTTTCTCCCTGGTAAAAGTTGTTTTTATCAGGCCCCTGTCAGGCTCATTTGATAGCACACTCCTTTGGTTTTACAACTGCTTTGGCTTAAGAGAGACAACCCACTGAGCGATGGAAATGGCGCACACCCAGACCGTATCTGCGAAGACCGACGGGTCACAGCCAAAAGTGTATTGCGTTTTACCTTTATCAGCTTCAGTCTTTGATTATACAAGAGCGATACATGTGCAGGAGACATCTGATATGCCTGATATCCAAACTGGACGGAACCCAGACGTGTTCTGTAAGAGCTTTGCGAGGCATCCAGCTACAAAATGGAGGAGATGAAAAATAAAACTATTTCCAAATCTGTAATTGTGTGCTGTTCAGAAATGTTTGCGGAATGTATAAAGTGCTGAATTGGATGATGTTTGTAGAATGAGACAACACCCACAATGCCGTGCTGGGACTCGCGCTGGGCCGTGAGACTCGGATCCAACTGAAGAGTAACAGCATCGTTAAGCTGTCCAACTTGGGATAGTTAGGAACAGGCGATGCTCCAAATGTGGAGAGAGAACAACAGTCTCTGGTTGACGACTCCGATCCATCATTTTATGAGCAAAATTTCAATCCAGAGATGTCCTTGCTGTTGGAATTTGGAAATATTATGTGATGACAAGGATGCATCACAGTAAGCAATTTCACATCTAGATGATATGAATTAATATGAATAGATCTGATGGCAGGGTTATTTTATTTCAAGTAATATTTCTTAATGGTTTATTTTATGACAAACATTACTTGAAATAAAATATATATATAAAACTTCAAATTCAGTGTTGCCTTTAAATGCTAAATTAATTCAAACTAAGACTAAATAAAAATTATATAGACAAAAAATGAATACAAATAACAAAATCAATCTAATTAAAAGGGCAGCAATTCTGAAATAAAGACAAATTTGTTTCTTATTTATTTTTATATGATTTCAATGCATATTATTTCTGCATATTATTATTAATATTATTGTAGTTATTATTGTTATTAACGTTTTTTTTAAATGTAAGCATTATTTCAATTTCATTATTTGCTTTAACTGATTAAATGTTTTGTTTTTTTTTGTAAAGTGATCCTTTTTAAACTACTTAAATTGCGAACATTTATTTCAATTTTAAGCATACTGTATGTTCAATAATTAATATTCAGTTTCATTATCTGAAACATGCATGTAAATATAAGAGCAGTGGTGTAAATATATCACGACAAAGTTCCATGTAACTCTCCTCAACAAAGCTGGAAGTCAAAGTGAATGTTAGTAGCGGTTCCAGCAAGAGCAGAGTTTAACCAGGAGCAGATGGAGTCTAATCCTAAGGGTTTCCCTTTGCTTCCGGAGTCACCCACGTCCACAGGTGCTCGCCTCTTCTCCCCCCCATTCCCATTTTAAATCCTCCCCCTCCATTTCCTGTAAAGCAGGTGCAATGTTAATCCCTACTGGGGGTCAGCGTGGCAGCATGCCTCTGGCTAGACCTCCACCTGCTCATGTTGAGCAATACCCATCCACAAATGTATTCTCTTATGGAAATAATCACACTCTGATTGAGGCTAAAATAAAGATTTGTACAAACGCAACATCGACACACAGCAGTGAGGCTGACCTTTATGTACAACGCATAATCACTCACATATAAATATAAAAAAAAAAACAAGAATAAATAATACTGTGAATGTTTGACTCTGTAGAGAATGCTTGAAAGTCTGCCATTTGTGTACTGAACCGCCAATCAACGAGAGAGCTGTTTCACTCCATACTTCCTGGCTGAGTGATCACCTCTCGCCTTCCTGTCACTCAAACCTCACATCTCAAGTATTTCTGAGAAAAGGGGGGAAAAGTCAGCTAGTGCCTCAAAGACGCCATGTGTCAAAGAGCCGGACTTTTCACACTTGAAAATGTACATGCAAAATTTCATTTAAAATTTGATTACACACATCCTCTTCCGCACGCTAAGATAAAACAGCATAGCTGACTTGCAGCACGGTGGCCCATATTTTAATCTAAACCAGTCAAAAGAAGTTCACCAGCTGGAGTGTGGCAGAGCTAGAATGTGGAGTCACATGTTGGGATAAGTTACAGATCTGTGAGATTACTGCAGATGGTCCATGCAAATAATTAAAATGAATGAAACTTGTAACGGCAGCCCTTCTCATTTCTTCCATTATGAAATTATCTAATTCGACTCCAAAGACCAGTTAAGGCCTATTTTCAGTTCATGTGTCTTGATTGAATACAACCACTGTTTTGTTCCGCATTTTGCAGGCTTACATGCTTTCATGTTGGAGTTTATGTATGTGGAGGTTTTCAAGTCTGCCAAGACCCCAAAATATTTAATTTATGTAGACTCATTTATACGGTGTCAGAAAAACCAATGAGATAATATAATATGTTTTGGTTTTTTTTGTTTGTTTGTTTTTTTTTAAAGAAAAAAATTAATTGGCAATTTCTTCAGCAATGTTAAAAATAGTATTTTTTTTATATACAGTATATGCACACACACACTTTTTTTTTTTTTTTTTAATTATTACAAATTATTAAATTTCAACAGTCCTCAAATATATTTAAAATTTTTCCTAACTTTTTCACAGTCCCTCCAACACCCTCCAGAGCCCTCAGTTTAAAAAACCCCCAGAAATCCTAAAATTAATCTACAGTAGAATGAGTTTTGAAGTGCATTTGATCAGAAAGCCACTTATTTAATAAAAACGCATGAACCATGCAGACTACAATTTATTTGCGGTAACGCCACATATGCTCGGTTATTTAACATTACAACTCAAAAGCACACTGCCGGTGTCTCTAAATGTCACTAAATGGTAAATATTTGCTTGTTAATCAACAAAAACTAATGCTTTTCATAATGTCTCTTCATTTTCCCATTTTACTTTGAAACCCTTACAGGCATGTTATCTAAACCACAGGTATCATGTCTTTCTGAGACAGTTTCTTAAGCAACCCTCCCTAACCCTCCCTCTAGTTTTTCTTTTGCAATCCTTGTACTTTCTTCACCGCTATCCTCAAATGAGGTAAAAGGAGAAACAGATAGAGGTGAAACTGCTACTTGTGTGTTTCTGTATTGAGAAACTCAAAGACAGCATTCCAGTTAAGGTTCAGCCTCCACGAAAACCCAACTGCATTATCAGCATGATTCACTACCCAGATCTGTGCGCTCAGACTTTGCCAGGTACATCGTTCGGCCGACTGGATTGCGACAGGCCACTCTTGGCTCAACCTTAGTTCCCTCTCTCATAGTTTCATGAGGAAATTAAAAGGGAAGAGGTGACTCTAATCAGAGGTTAGATTATTTTTAAACATCTGGTTAACAATGTTGTGCAAAACGCACAAAGTCAAAGAGGGAAACAAAAGTTAAGTCTCATATAAACGAACAAAACCGAAGGAGACAAAGGTGCAAAAACATCAGCTAATACAATCAGAGTCAGAATCATATCCAGTCGGGTCGCTCATATTCTTAAATTGTTAGTTAATGTAAGTAAAAACATTGTTATTAAATAATAAAACCATAAAAAGGTCAAATTTACTTTTTTGCATAAATATATACAATGAACTATGGTCATATAAAAGTGCATGGTGTCCGACAATATCTAATAGCACAGCAACTTGTCTTAAAGTAACATAACAACTAAATAAAACAAAAATATGGAGGGGAAAAAATATCAACAAATATCTATGAAACTGAATTTCAGGCCGTTGTAGACTACAGTAGAAAATATGATTGTCATCGTTCTTAGTGCTTGATTACACAACCACAACTGCCTCTGCTGAGGTAAGCTGTGGTTCCCTCAAAGAAAAGTCACTGCTCTCACAAACCTTTACCACAAAGTTACAGCCTTATTATACCAAATTACTGCATCCAATCTTGGGCCTTAAAGGTAGCTCATCATGCACTGATGAAAAACACATGAACAAGCACAGGCCTTCATTTCACTATTAGGAATGATTACAATCGCACCAGGGGCCAGTCCTGTAAGATCTGCGAGGCAGAGACTCCACTAGCAGTCATTTGCGTTAATTACCCAACATTATCAACAAAGGAACTGCGTTTGTCGAAACCTGTCTGATTAGGGACTGAGAGACACAGGCCTCATGGGAACGAGAAACAAATGTTCTCCCTTGATTTGTGTTTGTATAGTCACAAGTTGCCTTAAAACCCCCTAAAAGTCATCACATTTGCATGTTGTTTTTTCTCTGGATTGCACCAGACGTGCTACATCCGTATACTAGGACCTAAAAGAAAACCTGACCCTTTCTTTTGCTGACATTAGTGCCGTCAGCTTGGTAGAAACGATTAGAGTCGATTGGCAGGTTTTTTGATGTTTGATAATATATGATAATTTATGCCAGTGGGAAATCATGCACACATAAATGGCACCAGATATAAGTTGTCTGTCTGAGGCAAACTTGTTTACATCAAAAGTGGAAGAAATTTAGATTTTATAAAGATTGTTTTAAATTACATTTTAGCACACAGGGTATATTCTGTGATTAAATGGTTTTACGGTCAGTTTATTGTTTTTTTTTATTAAATTTTAATTAGCCAATCATTTGTTTCAGTTGCACATTGTATTGAATAATTTGTCAATACGTAAAAAATTATAGTCTGCCATGGAACACGTGGGTGGGAATTGTGCTTGAAGTATTATAGCAGGGTCGAGTACAAAATGCAGTGTTACAAGTTTTAAGCCCACAGATATATTTTAGTTCTTCCTGTCATTAGTAGTGATATCTCCCCCAATGCTAATGGATCTGTAAAGCATTACCATAAATCTAACCTCCCCCATAATATCAGAGTTCTTATGGGTCACTGACTCACCAGATTCTACTTGATGCCTTCGCACCGTGTTAAAAGATACAAGCCCGGTAGCCTTGCGTAATTCATTTCTAACGCTACGCGCTAACCTTTCAGGTTGCACTGCTACCTAATAAGACATGTACACATATGACGTGAATAGGCCCCTTGAAAAACACATTCAAATATGAGTAATATCGCTTTGACAGCAATCTGCATAAATTCAAATGCAGCCTGAAGCATACACTGGCCTCTGTTTAAAATTCAGAATTATCCCTCTTTTAGCACACACACTATGGCATCTGTCCTCTAGAATTACGACATAAAAAACGGCACCTCGCTCTCGTGTAAACGGCAAGTTTTGATGAAATAGTGTGGCCTGTGTCAGATTCTCATCGCATCTAGGTGTCTATTGTGTCACATCCAGGTCTCAGGCCACATATAAATAAAAGCATTGACTAATCTTGCTGCGCTTGTTAATAGAGCAGATATTCTTACTGCGTTAAGGAGGCTTATCAATTTTTAATAACTTCTTTGAAATTTCATAAGGGAGTGATGATATCTTAACAGAGAGGGGAGGAAAGCATGACGGTCTTCATTGATGTTGTTTTTATTAGAGAAGGTGGACCGCAGAGATTGTTGGACCACCGAGAGATTCATCAAAAGCACACAAAACCCCTGCTGAATCAGCATCACTCTCAGGGGTGTTAAGAATACTTGTGAATCACATCTACCAGAACTGGTTTGACACTCATTATGTGATTAATGTGGCTATAAATAGATTCAGTGATATAATATATTGGGTAATTCTTTGAAATATGTAAAAACAAAACAAAACCTTACTGAAATATTTCAGTTTATTTAACTTAAATCCTGCTTGCTATGTTCCATCTGCAATATTGCTATTTGCTGTTTGTTTGTAAAATCATTTATACAAATATTCGATCTAACATTAAAAAATATTACTACAATTTAAATTAAACTGTTATTCATTTAATACAGTATGTTTAATGCTCAGGTCTTGAGCACTACATGATAAATAGAACGCTCAAAGGATCTAGTGCAAGGTTGTTTTTGTCACTTTTTTTTCCTGAATAAACGCATTAATGCCATTCAAAAAATATATTTTGCATATGTTTAAGCTACATAAAGCTTGAAGCTATATTTTCTCAGTGTAAGGTAAACTCGGAGGAACGTGCAAATATTTCTGTAATTGCATTAGACTTTACAATTAGTTCATGTGTACTTAAAACTTTGCAGGAAGTTAAATACGGCAAGAGGCAATTAAATGAGCCTAAGAGGATGATGGGAGTGAATTCTGTCCCAGACGACTGTGTCTCCCCAGGGGTGGAGGTATTTGTTGCTGTAATAGGAAGCGTTTGGTCAGCTCAGAGCAGCTGAAGTGAGCAATCAGGTCCGTGGCAGATTACCTTACCCAGACGACAGGCCTGCTGGGAGCGTCCTGATCTAACGGTACCTGACATGTCTCCACAGCTCCCTGCATGTGACTGCGTGTTTCTGTCTGTATGTGTGAGAGTTCAGGGTCTGCTGGCAAGTGATAGCTGGTGAATCGCAGGTTTTGCCAGTCTGGTGAGCTTGCTTTTTTTGTTTTGTTTTTTTAAAGTGGGAAGGAATCATGTAAAAAATATTCCTTAATTTACCTCAGACTATACGGACACTCATAGTTGAAGGACTTTATTTACCCGAAGAGGAAGTGACAGTAGTGGTTCAGTCTCCTTAAGCATTTTTCTCTATCAAAACATTGATGGCCTTCAACTCGACCCCTCGTGACCCCAGCATCTGTTTGGGGAAATGGCTCTTATGCATTATGAACTAAAATGAACTTTTCCTGTGGCCTTGAATGAAAAGGTCATTATTGGGATATTATTCCAACAAACTCTGAGAACCACTATCGCCAACGGATCTAAAGAATGTTTGTCATGTTTGTGTCCCTCCCTGGCATGTTTTTTCTCCTTCACAACTTTTAAATTAAATATTTAAATTATATTTTTAAATGCAAGTTAACATTCAGCAGTGACATTTTTTTCCTTAAATATGGTACTGTCTTTTTACCCTTTAAATCTAAATATTTATTTATTTTAAAAACACTTGAAGTTGTGCCACAGTTTGTGCATGAACTGTTTATGTTTTTTTCTCTCTATTTAAAGCAATGAGGGTTACATAAATCATTCTCTGAAGAAATAAACTCTTTTCTTCATCAATTTATCACCAAATTTTCTTTTCAGAATCAAATTTAGATTCTAAAAATCTACTAAATAAAAAACTTGTAGTGTTATTGCTTGTTGGCACAGGATTGTATTGTCAGATTAAACACACTTTATCTGATAGAATATTTAAGTGTACAAAAACTTGGAAATACACCTGTTGGATAGAATTACCTGTTTAGGATTGTGGATTTAACATATTTAATACCTATGATCAAGCATTCAGTAATTTCTGTTGCGATCCACACACAACAGGAAATCCAGAAATCAAATGAAGACTGTTCTTTAGTAATATCACAGATCATCTGTACACATTCTGACAACGCCAACACTGTCAGAACAAGGCATATGTTCAGCTGACTGCACATAATTTGCTTAGTGACATTGTAATCTATGCAAATGATTTTTAAGCTAAACACAATAAGGCCCTCTCATTTCGTAACATAAATAAGTATGCATGAGCAGACGATTAAAATATGATAATGTAAATATCAATCAAAACGTGGGGAAAACATGTCATAGCTAATTGCCCATCTATTTGATTGCCAATAGCCACAAGCACTGTTTTTCTCATTCAGTTTTATTCATTTTGAAGTTTACCATGTAGATGAACTTTGTTCTGGCCGTTTGTCAGCTTTAGATTAATGTGGTGTGAAGTGTTGTAGTTCACACTGTAACCCAGTTTAACAAGAGCTTCCTCAAATGTGTATTCTTGAGTGTCAAGAAGACACACAGCACCTCAAAACACAACCCAGGGGTCAGCAGTGTCTGTGAGGTCAGCTTGTCACTGTTTATTCTACAGTGGTTACATCAGCTAAAATAAAAAATAAAAAACAGCATTGACCAGCTTTTTTGTTGACCTCACCAAACCAAGTGAAATATGACCATGAATGACAAACAGTAAAACTAAAAGGAAAACAGGCTTAAGGGAAACATCCTTCAGCAGTATGATTACTCATTTGGGCATCGCAACATTAATTTACATATGTAAAAAGTTCCAATGCTGTTTTTAGTATTTCAAACTTTTTCTTCAGCTTAACTGAACATTAAAGATCTACGTAATTTCTCACAAAGTTTCTGAGGGGAACACATCTTTCCATATTTGACAATTTCATCAGATGTCCTTCATTACTTTTTGGTCATTGTGGTTTAGAGACAACAGAATTCTCAGATGTCCACAATAGTTCTCACAAGGCCAAAAAAAAGAAACGAAGAAACAAAACAATGCAGTTAAACAAGTCTAACAACATTCCTATTTAACCTTCATATATTGTAGGCATTTTCTAAATAAATCCAAACAAAACATTTACATTTCGGCTTGTTCTTTCATCATAATATTCAATTTTTTAGCCAGTCTGTATTTCGATTTTTGCCATCAAAATATATAAACGCACGAACGTTTAGTTTTTGTAACTCCGCCTACCTGCCTTTGGTTGGACAGGCAGATAGTCCCGCCCCATAACTCAAACCCTTGCTGTACAGGGTCACTGCACATCAGTAAGCATTTTAACAAAAAGAAACAAAAAACATCACATTAAAACGATGCCTACACAATAATGGCCGCTGTGAGGTCAAAGGTACACACCTGACATTTCCTTCTTTTCCTGCTTCTAATTGCCCATGTCCGACGTTTACATTTTTAAAACCAGGGGAAGTGTGGCATTTAGCCTATGTAAACACACAACGCCATTCAAGATGTCGAAGATTTACATGTCTTATGCCAACCAGTTCCACAAACTTGCATTGCTAGAGCGTAAATGCTCAGACAGTAAGGTACCTGCATCATGTCACTCACTATATTTGTTATTTGAGGAGACGTGAGCTGAAAGAATGAAATCCAGCATAAACCATGCACAAGGGATTTTTTTTTACAACATTTTTAGCTAAATAACCCTGATTTACAGAGGATACATTTTCACAGTGGCGGAAATATTGCATCATAAAAATCAAACACGAGAGTATGTTAAATATTTAAAAATGCGATCACCTCGAGAACCTTGCGTGTTTAATGTAAATCGCGCTGCCATTTGTCTTCAACAAATCTAACAGTTCCCGTTTTCATATATAACCTAAGGATTCATCGGAAATTGAGATGCCTATAAATTACACAAAACAATCAAGTTCCCTAAATCAGCACTTGAGTTCCCTAAAGGCTTGTTCCATTCCGTCGTTTCACATTCTCTGTCAAGTTTTTCCCTTTCAAACACACTCACACATACTGAAAATGTACACTGTGATTTTCTCATTGAAAAATGGCTTGTGAGCACCTATGAAAAGCTTCAGAATTGTATTTCCCCACATCATTTATTTTCTTTGGGCTGCCGAGTCTTTCTCCCATGCTTCATGCTCTGGCTGCGGTGAGCTGAGAGAGAACAGGACACGCCTAAAAAACCCTAAAGTGTCTCTGGTGGCCGGTGTCAGTTGTGCACAGAGATTGTGGTCCTTGGCCCCGACCCAAGGATTAGGTGTTCCAGGGAAGAGAGATTTCTTGGCCCTCACCAATCCCCAAGAGTGCTTTGGGAATTGTGTGTTTGTGTATATGTGCTTTTCCCTCCTCCCTTCCCACCTCCTCTGCACTTGAGTTTTACGCCATCTTCCTCCTCCTCCTAAAATGCCCACGATAGCACACGGATGGCATAATCAGGGCTTGCCCTGGCTGGGTGGGTTTAAAAAGACTGACAAAATGTAGCTTGAATTGTGAAGGGGGACAAATCTAGCAATATAGTCAAACAGAGTGGGAGAGCGAGAAAAGGGGAGAGAGAAAGAGAGTGAGCAGTCGAATAAGTGAACGGTGGGGGATCTTGGGCAAAGGAGGTAAGACAGGATATGAAAACAATGGACTCATTGTAGAGAGATGATAGAGGGATGAGAAGGAGATCGGTGGAACACAGCACCATCTACAGGCTGATAGAGCGCACCATCAGATGATCGCAGAAGGACGGCCAGAAGTGGGTGGGATGGCGTTTCCTTTTATGAGTGAATATCAAATGTGATTGAGAAGAATAAATGAATTCTTTGTAGTGATACGGGTGAAATCGGTTTGATAAGAGATGGATTACGCTGGTTTTATAGATGCAACACGAGAAAGAGTGAGTCACTTTGAAACCCTCTTTGACGTGTTTCCACATAAAAGGATTCGACAAACAAGAGAGAGGTGACCTATAGTGACAAAATGCATTCTTCTCCATTTCCTGCATTTTTACGGGCTGCGCTTGAATTTCAAATGGAACAGTTGTATGAATGCCAGCTCCGACGCTTCCGCTCTGCTCCTAAGTCTCTCTTTCTGTTCTCCAGGTGACCGTTTTGTAGCCCCACCACCTTTCCTGTGCCAAAAATGCCAACTGTAACAACAAAGAGTGGCAGATGCCAAGGGAATCCCAGACGAATGACCTCCGTCAAGCCGGCCTACCAAAGAGAAGCAAATATTTACCCTACGTGTTTGAACCCATGGCGCCGTGCCACGGCTGCCCCTCAGAGCACATACCGGCCCGATAAGCTTACTCGTCCTCCAACTTTACTCCCTGGGTACACCCTATATGACGCCAGAAAAACCTTCTTGATTTTCAACAATCACATCATAGAGCAGAACATGATTTAAAGGGGTACAGTATGTTGAAGAGATGTTAAAGGAATATTCCAGGTTCATTAATAAATGCTTCTCTCTTTGTCTTTAAAAATTCAAAAAGCTCACCACTGAAATAATCAAGATGCATGTTAATGTGATTAAGTGATTAATTATTTTATGTGTAAATTAAAATTGAACTAAAACTCTACAATGCTGTAAAAAATGTTTAAACAACTAATACATCTCCAAAAAATGTATAAGTTTTAAGAGAACATTTAATCTAAGTGACTTCACATGTCTGCTTTTAAACCCAATTCATTTCTCCTGTAAGTGTCTCTACCACAGTTTTGTGATAATCAACATTATGCCAAAACAGAGAATAGAGCACCCAATTTTTCCTTTATTTTTCCTTTATTTCTTCTTTTCCTTTAATTTTTATCAAACATTTTTTTTTTTTTACTTTAAGTCTTCTTATTAGCAGTGCAGTGCAGTCTCTTATTTCATTCAGGTCCAGCACATCCCAGAGCTCAACCGCCCTGAGACCGACGTCTCCTTACTTCAAAGTCCATTTTGGAAGGACTGATCTGAAGAAAGCGAACCGGTCTCTGATAACCAACAGAGCAGTCGGGATCAGTGGAGAAGCCACCAAATGAGATCTCCTGGGCATCAAACACACACAATACATAAAATATGTGCATATCATATTAATGTTCTGTTCTATTCTTCTGTTGAGGTGAAGCTGGTTGGAATATGCTGACTGTCTTGACTGTGCATGATTAACTCGGCAGTAAACAATTTCATACGGAAGACATATATTGGCTCTAGCTTTGCTTGACTCAAAAACTCTTCTTGGAAAAGTTTGCAGGTCATAATAGGATGCAAAACTGCACATCTGACCCACCTGTGCACTCCATGACCCCATAACCCATCATCCTCCATCAGATTAGCATGTCCACTCCAAGAAATGAGCTCTCAAATCAGCTTTTAATCCCTCAGGAGAACAACAACAACTGTTGCGAGGTAAAATATAGAACAGATGTGCAAGATCTTAACCTGGGACAAGAAAATGCCATGTAATGCTATGTGTCAGCCATTGTTAAAAATAAATAAATAAATAAATATCAGACTTAATCTGATAAAAGGGCCAAGAATAGGTGCAGTGCAAATTGACAAACTCCGAAAAACTTTCAAATGTCGCTCTGCATTAGGTTATTGTACTTTAATCTGACTCCCACTGTGCTGGATTGTAATCCCCGTGTCCTGTAGGAGCAATCATCAACTACATGATGGGGAAGGGGAGGTTAAGAGGCAAAATGGAGATGTGAACAATGTGTTAAGCTCTGTCAAAAAAAAAAAAAAGCGAAGAGGATTGCAGTGGATATGGAATCAATCACTAGAGCTACTGACTTTATGGCTCTACTAAGCTTGTTCTGCTAGACAGACAGGTGTTTTTTTTTGTCTTTTTTTTTTTTTCAAACAGCGATCCAGGGTGAAATGTTTGAAAAATTCTTTAATGGTAAACAAAAAGTAACTTTTTTCCTGAAATATTCCACATCAAGCTCCATGTCGAAAATGCATGACTCCAGGAGTTGGCATGCGGCAGCAGTTCCAGCCTGCTCAGCCCACGCCGTCTCTAAAGACCCTTAAACCAAAGCAAACGTTTCAACAACATTTCCATCCATTCCTGCTCTAACAGTGTGATGAGAGCAGGTTAAAGCTGTAAGCCATCAAAGTCTGCCGAGCAGCGTGCCCTGTTTGAAACTCATCTGGATCCCCCATAAACACTCGGCTGCTAATTGGCTGCACATGTGGCGCTGAGTGCATTTTAGCATGCGTTAGTGTGTGTGTGCCGCAGCGTGTTAGAATGTGCATGCGTGTGTTGGCATACAACATGGCTTATCAGTCTGATCAAAGACAGCCTTTCCTTAAACTGTCTGCAATATGAAAGGCACACAAAGGCAGGAATAGCTTCATGGTAAATATCTGATCCGGAGAGTAATTGGTACCTGTCTCGGAGATCTGGCTCTTTGATCGACACTATTTTCCTCTTCCGTAGTTTAAATGTGGAAATATATTTATTGGTGGCTCCCCCACATCCGATCATCGTGCGCCATCTGGGCAGGGTGCTAAAAGATGCTCGCCACCAAATGTGCTCTCTGAGCTCACCAAACTGTCCTTGCTTTAGAAATACCTTAAAATAATGGCATACAATTTAATTATGAGAAAGGAATACTGTTAAAGATATAGTTTTTATTATCACAACAGGGCATTAAAAAGTGCATAATTTTAGAAAATAATAAAATACATTAACTACTTGTCTCAGATGACCACTTTTATAGATGTTCTTTTGTTGCACAACCAACTATTGTTACTAGGCATGTAATTATTCAAAGATGGTGTAAGAACCTCTGCCTCCTCTCCGTCAGATTTATTTATATTTGTATAAGCACACACACACTGAAATTATCTAATGATTAAATGCATTCATTTTTTTAACAAATTCCTAAAATTAATGAGAAATTGACAGCCCTGATTACAATTTCATTTAGCATATAACTAAAACATCTCTAAATATCATACATTTGAAAGTGCATTCAAGTACAATACATCCCTTCAATAGATCCATGAAAAATCATTTAAATGCATCCTGTCTGAATGATTAATACGACACTGCAAGCCAGTTAAACATAAGTGAACCTTCTGAGGTCATGTGACTAACATGGTGTCTTGTTGGGACAGGGTTGACAGAGTCATGACATTTCACCCCAGTGCATTGCTGCGTTGTCTGTCATTTTGAACATGACTGAATGACGGCTATTTACATGCCCTAAGGGACAGTATTGTGTGGCAGGGGCTAGATCACATGCGCAGGGTCCACTGAATTGAACGCCTGTTCTAAAGGGGGATTTCTTCCACTGTAGAATCCTTTCAAAAACAACATCCATAAACTCGTACTTGCTTCTAAATAAAGTCATAAACTGTTATGTCAGTAGGTTTAGAATAGGCCTAAAGGGATTGTTTTGTTATTTTGTTGCTTTTTTTTTTTAGAAATGATGTATAGCTGTAAGTTGTATGTAAGTTGTTTAGCTGTGCAGTTACTATATGTATAAATCATTTAGGTCTTTTATGGTTTTTGGTCTTTTAGGTCTTTTATGTTTTTTTTATGCTGCTATAAACAAAATCATTGCTCTTATTTATGTATTAAATAACTATTCGTGAGCAGGCAGTGTATTGACAGCACGCAGGCCAACACCTCAAATGTCACCTATAAGACCATAAGCCACTTTAGGGATTTCAGTGATGCGATAGCTCACATATCATTATCAAACAGAGTCTGGATGTGATTACAAAAGAGCCAAAGGCCTCAAGAAATCCTTCTGTCCTCTCAATAACAAAAGGATTGCTTTTTCTCCCGCTAGCTGGCCGCGTTCTGTTTCACGACAGAAACAGCGCCTCAAAAACATCTTTAATAGCCTTATCAGTCTGGTTGGAAAACACAGGCCCCCGATTCTCGCTCCGTACACCAGAAATGTTGCCCTTCAAATGCTTAGAGAGTCTGGAGTTATTTAGCTCTGGTCCCCAATTCCAGGCCTGTGCCAAACCCAGAGTAGCATTGGAGGATTGTGTTTAAGAGCTGGCACAGAATAGCTTGGATACTTGTGTGCAAAGACACTGCCAGAGGGAGGGTGCCAAGAGGGCCCATCTCATCTCCAAGCTGTAAGCAACTGGAAAGTTTCAACAATTGTGGCGTTACAATTTGTCTTGGACTGGGATATTTTGTTGTTCTACGCATGTTATTTCTTGCATTGAAATCACCTGAGAAAAGCTAAATGATTATCATTAGTGCAAGTAATATCGTGTTGCAAATGTGTACATATTTTAACAAAACAAATACAAGTAGAAGAATAGAAAAAGAAAAAGTAACAGCTGTCATCAACATCTAAAGATGAACTCAAAGTTCCATCACTGATTTCTACTGGAAAAAATATATCATTGATTGATCTATACTAGTTCCATTAACTCCAATGTATATCAGATGGAGAGGAAATTAAAATCAGGATTCGCAGGCTGAAGTGCTGCATGCCATCCAGCATTTGCCAACAGGAGTCTACGAATCGGAGGCAAGTGGTGGCGAAGCGGGGCTGTGAACCTCTCATTTGCAAGAGCGCAGAAGTGTGTGGCTTAGGAAAATGGCTGTAATAGCAAACATGTGCCATATGTAACGTGTTAGTAAAGTTGGGGGGTCTTCAGATTTCAGAGTGGAAATCTTGATGGTTGCTGATAAGAGCCCTTCCTTAATTTAGTTGACTATACAGGAGGAAACTACTGCATGTACACACAAGCACTAGACTAGACGGACGGAGTGGGCTGGGGGTTGCTTTATGGCTGTATTACTTTTATACAACATCCCACAGTTGTTTGATATAGCTTTTACAAAACAGTTAAATAAACATGAAGTCAGTACCGAGTAGTTTACATGTTATTTATTGCCAGTTACTTCGTTAACTCCGCCAATATACAATTAACAAATAAATAAACAAAAAATATGACTTGATTTGCTCCCGAGGAAATCAGTATTTGACTGAATCCCTTACCTTACTTAAAACAATGTAACCTGAAAAAGTCACCAAAGCATCAGTAGTCAACTGGAGAAAACGGCAATGCTTGACAAAACGAGAAGATATAAACATACTAATTAACTAGAAATTAAAGATAATATGTAATCCTTGATAAAATAGTTTTTCTATGTTAAAGAGTTAGTTCACCCAAAAATGAAAAATAGCATGTTTTATACTCATCTTGGAAGCATCCTATGTTTATGTGACTTTCATCTTTCAGATAAATTTAGTCAGAGTTATATTATAAATTGTCCTGGCCCCTCCAAGCCACTCAATGGAACTAAGCGGGTGTTTGTTGAAAACAGTTCAGAAGACATGAAATAAACCACACGCATAATAAATAATCCCTCACATGAATTAAGTCCTCCTGTAGCAAATCCATGCCTTGTTTGTAAGATAAATGTCTAAATTTCAAACGTAATAAACACTTTTTTTCCTCACTTCCGCTGACTGTGGTAAGCAGAAGGCGCTGAATCAAAAAGTTTCCTTATTTTAGCATAAAACCTCTAAAAGTCTCATCTTTGCTTCTTTCAATTAAATAATTGACTAAAACAGTCGTACTGCCACCTACTGGCAAAGCAATGCAACCTGAAAGTGTCACTAAAGCGTTAATAAATCGATTAGACATTGCTTACAAATTTCCTTACTTTAGCAAAAGAAAACCAGTCTCCTGTTGGCTTATATCAAAACCATTTAACATTTTTCTTTCAAATTCTTGTTTTGTGCCTGGAACTCCTTTTTTGTTGCTGTTCTCTCTCATCACTTGTCACTAATCAAGCAACGCATATGTCCTACGTCATCTGCTGGAACATCTTCCACGTGTGACAGATACCAGAAGTGAGAAAAATGTTTGTGATGTTTGAAATATGGATATTTAAAAAAATGCAACTGAAGGCCTTTATTCACCCCCTAGAGCCATGTGAGGGATGTTTTATTGTAGATGCATGCACTTTATTTCTCGTCTTGTGAACTGTTGACAAACACCCGCTTAGTGCCACTGAAAAGCTTGGATTCCACTGAAAGAAAAAAAGTCACATACATCTAGAATGCTTTAAAAGGTGAGTAAAAACACAGACTAATTTTTTGATTAAATAAATCTTCAGTTTCTGTAGCACTTATTACTGCTAAAATTGTGCATCCAGATGAAAGATGGTTGTGTGATGTTTTTGGTATTTTAGCCTACTGCAGTTTAGGACTGTTTTCTATCACACACACTGCAAGTAATATGACTATGAACAATATATAGATTTCTTAAATAATTTCCCAGGGTTACACAAACAGGAAAGGTTTGCCATTATGTAAAGACACGATTTCATAAAAGGAAAATGGACAAAATTAGTTTGCATTTCATGCTCTGACTGAGGTAGGCTTGATGTTTATTGACATGTAAGTGTTTTGGAAAAGCATGGACTAAATTCTTAGAAAACTCACTTTCAGTGAATGATACTGTTCTCCTAAAATAACACTCATGTTATTATGTTTCCAAACACTTAAAAGGTGTGTATAATTGAGAACAATGTACACTTCATTTGATGTAAAATTATGCTACTGAAGCAATGGATTGAGGCTATGTCCAAATGCAGGAATGTTTCGCAGAAATGTACACTTTTCATAGAAATAATACAGTAGCTCTTTCTGTGTCTTTCATCTGTTTTTACAGAAATATTTAAAATGTCAGAAAATCTTTTTTTCCCCTTCTAATTCTGACCCCTTTTGATACTTCTAAAACTGACCACTGGCTTTCTTTCTTTTTTCCTTCATAGATTTAAAAGTAAATGCATTTTAATGCATCGTTTAAAATATATTGATTGCATAAGAGAATGAAGAAATTATTAATATTTGTAATTAATTTTTTTGTATTTATTCTTTTTTTAATCAGCTTTAAATGTAATTTAATATTAAGTAGCAAGTGTTTTATTTTGATTTTATATTTGCACATTTAATGCGTAATCATTTTCTTTTTATGTTGGCTCTAAATAAATTACATAAATCTATTTTTTTCTACACAGTGCATAGAACCCTATAAGCAAATAAGAACCTCAATGTCACATTCATCCTTTGAGTGTCATTATAACTGCAGACATGTTGTTTATTGTCAGTTTCTCAGCAGTAGCAGCTTTAAACTAACATGGTTCATTGTGTGTTCATCCACAACTTGAAGCCTCCATTCTTCAAAAAATAAAAAACGTAAAAAAGAGAGGATGCCACAAGGACACCAGCACGTTGGTTTGAACGGATTTGTGTTATTGCTAAGAGACCACTGGTCGAAGCCAAAACCCCTTCCTTCCTTCCGACCAGCCTTAGCAGAGAACAGCTTAAGCTGCAATGAATTAAGAAAATGAGAACCGGAAAATTGCACTTTTAATTTTCTGACCTTGTTCCATTTCCTGCACTAATGTCCAAGCGCTCTGGGAGCCACATCCCTCCTTTGTTTTTATGACTTTTATAGACAACACTCCACCATGTAAACCCCTATTTTCTATACAGAGCCTTACAATAAACATTTTGTTTTCAGTTTGGATCAATGTGTCTGGGTTTCCTCTGATCACAGGGTTTCCAGCGGAGAAAGGAGAAGAAGAGGCTCAAATAAAAACTTGAGGGACATCATGGAGATTTTGGCAGATTTTTGATCACCATAACAATATGATTTTAATGTGGCAGAATATCCCCATGGGCCATTATAGCCTGTAGTGAAACCCCGTTGAGCTTTTCAAAAAAAAAAAAAAAAAGTCAGTCAAAGGAAGTATGCCAAAGCAGAAAGTTCTCAGAAGTCACACAAATACATATTTGATCAAAATGAGTGATTTTTTTTTTTTTTAATCAGGAGAGAGGATAGAAATCAGTCACATGAATCCCATTTCAATCAATTTCGAGAACTATTTTTTTCAGAGGATTTTGGAGGACTGGCAGGTAAAATTTTTTGTTAAATTGTGTGAGACAGATATCGCTCAAAGGCAGCTTAAATTGGCCAAGCTTCTCTGACTCCCCAACGCTTCTATTACTGAGAATATACATTGCTTGAATCACCATTAGTCAACAGCTGGCTTACTGCATTTAAAGCAACCGAACGAAGGTCTCCTGAGAAAATAAAGCTGTGTCAACTACAGCAGTCACATGCAGTATGTGATGACATTCTATGGCTGTGGGGTACGTGGAGGCCTTATTAATCACAATACTTTTCATCATAGCTTTACTTTTGTATTCAAACTTTTTTTTTTTTTTTTAGCATTTCTTGTTAGTTTGTACTGCAGAATCCTCACTGGAAAAACAAGTCAGTACCCCGCACAGAACAATAACTTATTTGATTTCAATAAGAGTGTTGATGTTAAGCCGGCTCTTTATTTGTAGCGTACTATTTAATGTAGTGTGTGAAAAAGAAAAGGGGAATACTGCATAACTGTCTTGCGTTAGCGTTTGGATTTAAGCCACCCTGTTTTTGCTCCATGCAGAGATTCATCACGCCCTCAAGGAGCCTTATTTAGCGTACAGATGCATCTCATCTGCTGGGTCTTAGAAGCCATGCCACATGGGAGGACACAAATTTGTTTAAAGTAGGAATTTAAATACACACATAAAGAAAACTCTCTCGGTGTCTTGGCCTTGCAACACAAACTTTGCAGATTTCAGTCGTCTGTTTCACTGAAGTGCTCAAAAAAAGCGCAACCGCTGCCCTGTTTCAAGTCACGCACTGCGGCCTAAAAAAAGGTTGCGCTCCACCGCAGACAATGGCACATATGAGCGATTTGGCAGTTCTGTATTGTTTGTGTCAGCAGAGTAAAGTAATTTATCCAAGATAACCTAAGGAGACCTCATTTGGTTCTGCTGAATTGACCATTCAGTCTTATCAAAGACCTTTCTGAGATATTCGTATATTCTCTCTGTTTTATCTGAGTTTAAGTATCACAAATCATTGTTCTTGTCTGATTTAATTAGTTGGCTCTTTATTTGTGAGTTAAATGACCATCTCTTGCTCTTTTCAAATATGAAATGACTTTGTGACAAGATAGTGATTCAGATCTGCCTCTCTTTGTGTCCTGCTCGTAGAGACGCTGCAGAATAAATCTGAATAAATTAAGCAGATAAATGAATATTCATAATAAATTGTACTTAATCTTTCTCTGCCTTTAGAGGTAAAATGATTGCAAATTACATGCTGTAGATACCAACTACATCCGTTTTTTAGATATTCAAACAGTTCTTATATTATATAAACTTATATTATATATACTGCTCATAACAATAAAGGGATCACTAATATAATACATCCTAGATCTGAATGAATGAAATATTCTTATTAAATACTTTGTTCTTTACATAGTTCAATTTGTGCGGACAACAAAAATCACACAAAAATTATCAATGGAAATCAAATCAACCCGTGGAGGTCTGGATTTGAAGTCACACTCAAAATTGAAGTGGAAAAAAAAACACACTACAGGCTGGTCCAACTTTGATGTCATGTCCTTGAAACAAGTCAAAATGAGGCTCAGTAGTGTCTGTGGCCTCCACGTGCCTGTATGACCTCCCTCAAAATGCTTGGGCATGCTTCTGATGAAGAGGCTGAAGGTCTCCTGAGGGATCTCCTCCCATACCTGGACTCCGCCAACTGGACAGTCTGTGGTGCAACGTGGCGTTGGTGGATGGAGCGAGACATGATGTCCCAAATGTTCTCAATTGGACTTAGGTCTGGGGAATGGCCCGACCAGTCCATAGCATCAATGCCTTCGTCTTGCAGGAACTGCTGACACACTCCAACCACACAAGGTCTAGCATTGTCTTGCATTAGGAGGAACCCAAGGCAAACCGCAATGGCATATGGTCTCACAAGGGGTCTGAGGATCTCATCTCTGTACCCAATGGTAGCCAGGCAACCTCTGGCGAGCACATGGAAAAGAAATGCCACCCCACATCATTACTGCCACTGCCAAACCGGTCATGCTGGAGGATGTTGCAGGCAGCAGAACGTTCTCTACGCCTTCTCCAGACTCTGTCACGCCTGTTACATGGGCTCAGTGTGAACCTGCATTTATTTGTGAAGAGCACAGGGCACCAGTTGCGAATTTGCCAATTTTGGTTTTCTCTGGCAAATGCCAAACGTCCTGCACAGTGTTGGTCTGTAAGCACAACCCCCACCTGTGGACGTCGGGACCTCATACTACCCTCCTGGAGTCTGTTTCTGACAGTTTGAGCAGACACACGCATTTGTGGCCTGCTGGAGGTCATTTTGCAGGGATCTGGCAGTGCTCCTCCTGTTCCTCCTTGCACAAAGGCGGAGGTAGCGGTCCTGCTGCTGTGTTGTTGCCCACGTACGGCCTCCTCCACGTCTCCTGATGTACTGGCCTGTCTCCTGGTAATGCCTCCATGCTATGGACACTACGCTGACAGACACAGCAAACCTTCTTGTCACTACTCACATCCTGGATGAGCTGCACTACCTAAGCCACTTGTGTGGGTTGTAGACTCCGTCTCATGCTACCACTAGAGTGAAAGCACCGCCAGCATTCAAAAGTGACCAAAACATCAACCAGAAAGCATAGGAATTGAGAAGTTGTCTGTGGTCACCACCTGCAGAACCACTACTTTATTGGGGGTGTCTTGCTAATTGACTATAATTTCCACCTGTTGTCTTTTCCATTTGCACAACAGCATGGTAAAGTGATTGTCAGTCAGTGTTGCTTCCTAAGTGGGCAGTGTGATTTCACAGAAGTGTGATTGACTTAGAGCTACATTGTGTTGTTTAAGGGTTCCCTTTAATTTTTTAAAGTGTATATAAAATTATAAATGCTTTCACTAGAATTGTATCAAATCAACTATACCAAATGTTATGTCAAATTCACAATTGTTGATAGAATGAGATCTGACCTTTGACCCTTGCTGTTTCTCTAGGTTATAAAGTGACAGTGTTACAGCAGCTCATTCTTAAAGGCCTCGTAGGAAGGACACACTGTGTCTGTGGTGAACAGCCCTCTGGTAGAGCGTTTCTGTGCGAGAAAGCTTGAGGACGCATCTGAAGTGCTTTGATAAAGTGCTTTGAGAGAAAATGAACTCCCTCATGGATTTAATGACATCAAAGGGTAAGTCTCTGGCATCGTAATAAATTCAGACCAAACTCATTGAGAAAGAGAGGGAAACTGAGCCTTGATTATCACAGCATTTGTGTGACATTGAAAAGACTAAGAAGGCCAAGGGAGGAAGGGGATAAGAAAAACCCACTTGTCCTCTCTCAAACTAGCCCACAGAAAAGAAAGAGAAGAGCCGTTTGAGGATAGTGTGCTGCCTGGTTGTCAAATTGCTACACGGTCCTGAAACAGAAACTTTTCTGCCCATTGGACACAGCTTTTATAAGCATATATGAGGGACAAAACAAAGCCTAGAGTAGTAAGGAGCCCGCACAGTGCCCATTATTTATTAAGAAAAAAATCTCAAATCCCTGGATGCATTATTTATATGTGATCACCTTATTCACACTGGTCTTTTTAAAGTCAAACCAAACTGTGACATGTTTACAATACATTTTAGTAACTTTCTTTTCTTTTCACAGTCTCTTTTCAGATGCCCGGTTAGATTTTTCTGTGTTTCATAGCAACAGAAATAATAATTGAGTTTGCAAGCACAATGGATCTGACATCAGTACCTTGTCACAACCATTCTTACTCCATAAGGGGGTGTGTAATTTTACCTCTGTTTGAGCCAAATTAAATAAATGCTTTCATAGTGGTATCCAAACACTATCAAATAGCTCTGCCCCCCACACATCTGACTCATAGGTTAAAAAAAAAAACACATGACGTGGAAAGACTGGATATAAAAGTCATTGATGTTGTCAAGCCAGTCTGCCATTACCTCAAACTTTTACAGCAACACCTTTTGGCTTACGTTTTGGGTGAAAGCTAAAAGTTTGCTGGTTCACTGGCTTTACCCATCAAGACATTGGAGTGTGAATTCATGCTTCTCGAAATGCCCAGATAATTAGTTTTGATTTTAGGAAGCCTGTCTTTTACTTTAGCTTGTGTAATAGATTTCTGGTTACTGTTAAAAAAAATTAAGCCGTCCTGGCTGTGCTAATGTGTGGTTTGCATGGAATGTCTTCATTTTAGTTTTGTGACTTGTTAAGTGAATAATGTCGATGAGTAAGCAAATTAGCAATTGACAAGAGACAGAGAATGATTGGTGTTATGGAAAACGTCCGGAAACAGTGGTTGTGTGCATACTCATTTACCCTTTGTGAGCTAAGAGATGTGTATGTGTGTGTGTGTGTGTGTGTGTGTGTGTGTGTGTGTACAGTATATACACTGTATATATATACACACTCACCTAAAGGATTATTAGGAACACCATACTAATACGGTGTTTGACCCCCTTTCACCTTCAAGAACTGCCTTAATTCTACATGGCAGTGATTCAACAAGGTGCTGAAAGCATTCTTTAGAAATGTTGGCCCATATTGATAGGATAGCATCTTGCAGTTGATAGAGATTTGTGGGATGCACATGCAGGGCACGAAGCTCACGTTCCACCACATCCCAAAGATGCTCTATTGGGTTGATATCCGGTGATTGTGGGGGCCATTTTAGTACAGTAAACGCCTCGTTACGTATTGTAACCCATGATGTTATGTCGTGACGACAGACTGGGGTCATTACTTGGGAGCCCTGATTGAATCTGATATAGACAAAATGCCAATCAGAAATCTTCTGAATGGCTAGTGGAATTTGCATGCTGAGCCACTCCCCAGCAGAGCGGGTATAAATAGGGCAGCAGGTGCATCCACTCATCAGATATTGCTTCGGAGCCGAGAGCCAGGTCCCTGGGCCCCCAGCGATGGTTTCGAGGCTGTGGCATGGGGACATAACATCTCTATTCCTTCCATCAGGGAACGGGGGTTACAATACGTAACCGAGACGTTCCCTGTCTGTCAGTCACTATGATGTTATGTCGTGACCACAGACTGGGGTCCATTTGGAAAGCGCCACAGCCAAAAGCCCTGTCACAACCAACAGCGCTGCAATTCGTTCTGGACAGGCTCCGGCGTGCCGACGATTGCAGTGTAAGGTCGTAACCTTCCCAATGCCCCAGTGCAAATTCGCTTACCAAGATACACGCAGGGATCATAAGGTAGTACTTTGCTACTGGAGTGAGTCAAACTGCGCGTTCCTGAGCTAGAGAGTATTTTAAACTCTAAAGAAGGGATTTCGACTTTCAAAGAGGAGGCTTCAAGTCCTCTCTTTTTGTTGTTATAGTTTGGCGGAACGAGGGGAAGCGAGCCTTCTGTGGAAGGATGCTACAGAGACCACACCCTGCCATATAGGGAGGTAAATGTGTGGTAATGTGTGGACTAACCCGCAGGGTAGTATGCATATGAAAATGCCTCAGGGTCTAGTTCCACCCACAGGGGGAAGGACTAATCCGCAGAGACGGCCGAGGGGAGTCACCTTCGCAAGAGATAACCCGTGGGGAATCATACGAGCGGCCACCTATCCCAGTAGAGGGGCTTACATTCCAGGCAATGCAATCACCTAATACTGGGCCTAGCGTCTGACTGCTCCGCCACAGTCTGACTGCCGTTGGTGCTTGGCGGATGCTCGACCAGGGTCCGTTTCAGAAGACACGTCTGGGAGAGTAAAGGCGCTCGTAATGGCGCAGAAAGCTGCTGCCTCGACCTAGTCTCAGCATGCAGCTGGGCCGCCGTCACAGTACGGGGGCACCCTCAGTGACGAGCAGACCGAGGCTGGCCCTGCGGCGGACAGGTGGTAGCTGGAGGGTCATGCTGGGGCAAGATGTGCTGTATGGTCTCCATCTGCTTCTGGACTGCAGAGAACTGCTGGTCAAAATTCTCTACAGTGTCGCAGAATAAGCCGGCCTGGGTGATCAGGGCATCAGGGAAGCGAACCTTCTCACGAGGTAGGTCCTGCATCAACCCCGGGTTGGCGCTACCCTCTTTCAACGGCTTGGCCTGATGGACCTGCAGGATGGCCATGGCATGTAGAGCTGAAGCAGCCTGCCCGGCCACACTGTAGGCTTTGGCAGTCAGAGCTGCCGTGGCTCTACAGGGTCTGGGCGGAAGACAAGGGCGAGTCCAACAGGTGGTGGCGCTGTGCGGGCACAGGTGCACCGCCACAACGCAGTCAACCTGGGGAATACCCTCGTATCCCTTGGCTGCTCCACCGAAAGCGTCCTCAGCGTGCTGGATCCCCAGACACTGAAGACAGCAATTGTGGCCGTCGTTAGCTGAAAGGTAGTGACCGCAACCAGAAGGACACGGCCAGAACGGCATTCTTAAAAGGACAACTGCCAACCGTGTCAGAAACTGTTTTTGAATTGCTGAAACATACAGGAACTCAGTTGATCACGTTGTAACTCCACACCGAACAGCCTCCGCTTTAGAAAAGTTTCTCTCAACACCGCGTTCAGAAGAGAACTGCACATAGACAGCTCTAGGCTCAGAAGCAATATCTGATGAGTGGATGCACCTGCTGCCCTATTTATACCCGCTCTGCTGGGGAGTGGCTCAGCATGCAAATTCCACTAGCCATTCAGAAGATTTCTGACTGGCGTTTTCTCTATATCAGAGTGAATCAGGGCTCCCAAGTAAGGACCCCAGTCTGTCGTCACGACATAACGTCATAGTGACTGACAGACAGGGAACTCATTGTCATGTTCAAGAAACCAATTTGAAATGATTCGTGCTTTGTGACAGGGTGCATTATCCTGCTTGAAGTAGCCATCAGAGGATGGGTACATGGTGGTCATAAAGGGATGGACATGGTCAGAAACAATGCTCAGGTAGCCCATGGCATTTAAACGATGCTCAGTTGGCACTAAGGGGCCTAAGGTGTTCCAAGAAAACATCCCCCACACCATTACACCACCACCACTAGCTTGAACAGTGGTAACAAGGCATGATGGATCCATGTTCTCATTCTGTTTACGCCAAATTCTGACTGACCATTTGAATGTCTCAACAGAAATCAAGATTCATCAGACCAGGCAACATTTTCCAGTCTTCAACTGTCCAATTTTGGTGAGTTTGTGCAAATTGTAGCCTCTTTTTCCTATTTGTAGTGGAGATGAGTGGTACCCGGTGGGGTCTTCTGCTGTTGCAGCCCATCCGCCTCAAGGTTGTGCGTGTTTTGGCTTCACAAATGCTTTGCTGCATACCTCGGTTGTAACGAGTGGTTATTTCAGTCAAAGTTGCTCTTCAGCTTGAATCAGTCGGCCCATTCTCCTCTGACCTCTAGCATTAACAAGGCATTTTCGCCCACAGGACTGCCGCACACTGGATGTTTTCTTTTTCACACCATTCTTTGTAAACTCTAGAAATGGTTGTGCGTGAAAATCCCAGTAACTGAGCAGATTGTGAAATACTCAGACCGGCCCGTCTGGCACCAACAACCATGCCACGCTCAAAATTGCTTAAATCACCTTTCTTTCCCATTCTGACATTCAGTTTGGAGTTCAGGAGATTGTCTTGACCAGGACCACACCCCTAAATGTATTGAAGCAACTAATTTTTTATAATTGCATTAATGAAAAATTAAACAGGTGTTCCTAATAATCATTTAGGTCAGTGTATATGTGTATTATATATATATATATATATATATATATACACACATACAATTTCATTAACTGCCCGAATTCTTTGAGGGGTTTTTCAGATTTTTTTTAAAAGCTTTATCTTCATCTGATTAGAAATAATTAAAACCATATAATTCATTGAACCACACTGATAGACATGAAAACCCACAATATTACAGTGCCATCTTTGTTGCTCAGATCAGTTTCAACAATCATCTTTTTGTATCAGTGACTGGAAACTTCCTATAAATGGTAAACTGATCTGCTGAGAAGTGGTGGGATATTTTCATCAATTCCGATTTGATTGGGTTTACATATGCAGTAGTTAAGGCTTGTGTATTTCTGTGATTTGTTCGAAGATTTTAATGCATACTCACTCACTGACCTTTCAAAGTCTTTGCTTCTGATGAGATATACACCAGCAGACTGATGAAGGCCCAAACCAAAATGTCTTCTCACCTCCTTTGAAATAATTTTCATAGGCCCATATTTCTTTTGAACAGCAGGTAATTAATATTGTGCCGTTTTGTTAATGGTGGGGTGCCACACCTGAACTGACTGAAAACACCTGACACCAATTACACCCTTTTCAAGAGTTCATTATACAAACATTCCACAGACCTTTCCCATTAAGTACTTTAATTGTTTAAACCGGGCTTGTTCCTGAGATCTACCTTCCTGCAGAGTTTAGGTCCAACTCTAATCAAACACACCTGAAGCAGCTAATGAAAGTTTTGAAAATCATAGGCAGGTGTGTTGGAACAAAACATATTCCAGACAATACAGACTATGCTATGTTCTTTGCAACAAAATGTAATCAAGATTTTGAATGATTCATTTTGAAGTTTTAATAACATTGTAGGTCACTAATTCAGAAAACGATTATTTTACATATTTTTTATATTTATATTTATATTTATTATATTTACATATTTACAAATTTTACATATGTATTGCAAGTTTGATGATGATGATATTAATAATGTTTAATGATTCTATTAAATTCTAAAATAATACATAAATAATGTTTTTATTGTATGTATGTTTATTTATTTATTTTTAATTTACACATGATTAAATCAAATTCTGATTACTTTAACTTTATTACTTTTCATTGGTTTAGAGTTTAACTTCTGTAATATTTATAATTAAAGGTGTGAAAAGAAAAATAACATACAAAATAATATAGTGGCAGAATTCATGCTATTATATAATAATGTATTGAAAATAGTAATAATATTTTATATTACAATTTCAAAAGTAATTATAATAAAAAAAAAATGTGTTCTAAATAAATAGTAACTGAGTTGAGACTCCTTCAGCAGAATTTCATTTCTGCTGTTCGGAGGAAGAGCACAAAATGACAAACTTTCAACATAGCCATCACAAGCCTCACACACAGCAGTCTCACTCAACTCAATGGCTCCACCCAGCAGTAAACGCTCTTCATTTTTTCATAGTAGAGGCAGAGCAGGAAATGATATAATTGTTGCATTTTTCCCATGCCCATTTGCCCTGTGCTTGACCCCCTCCTTCGGCTGCTGGGAATGGTCACTTAGTGATTAGTGCTGTGAGCGTCTGAGTTTTCATCCACAGAGATCTGTGTAGGGGGTGTTCGGAGACCTTTACAGTGCGTCCGTGTGGCTGTGAGAGAGAACTTGTGGGAAAAATGGCTTTATGTGGTGCTGCCGCTATAAATAGAGCATCAGGAAATCTGTTTAACAATCACTCATGGGATGTTTAATGAGTCTATAGTTAGCAATTCTAGTAGAGAACAAAAAGACATTTTTAATCAATCAGCTCTATGGCATTACAAATGTATAGTGAGCTGTGCTGCCTTTCGCAGTGGATTTGATTACTTCTGTTTAGCATCAGTCTGTTCCTCAGTCGATTAATATTGTGTATAATAAGGATGCTCATGGGAAAGGCAACATCTAAACACTGAAATGCATTGTGTCTTAAATCCAACCGAGTGACATCATGTCGTTTAACCGCTGAGGTCATACGAAACGCCCTGCACGGTGCTTCCCAAGAGAAGACAGTGGAAGATATTAGGTCTTTCGGACACTCTGGGTGGAAGCCATATTTTAAGGTCTAAATTAGGTCCGCTAGTCTCAATCCTTGACCGTAATGGTGGAAAATGTCAGTATGATCTCAGGACATCACCCAAGTGCGCAGTCATTATCTCTTGATGTTAAATTAGCCATCAGTAGTTCACATAAACATTTATTGACTCCTAATAAGAAATCATATAAATGACTTCAAAGAACACATTATATTTGTAGTGTTCTTTTGGATCCCCGAATGGAAAATAGCTACTTTTAGAAAATACAGTAAACTACAGTAAAATTGCGGGATTGCTGTATTCTGGTAAATATATCATATCTGCTGTGTTGTTCTTACAAGCAACTGATTATATAGCCTATATAAAGGATATTTTTACCTTTAAGACAGCATAAAACTGCACTACGAGTCATCGGAAATTACCTTAAAGGAATAGTTCACCCAAAAATGAAGTTGTTGTCATTTTACTCTCCCAAGATGTTGATGTTTGTTTCTTCTGTCCAGATAAAAAGCAGCAATTTAGTTTCACAATCTGTCCAATTTGACAACATATGCATATTTATAAGTGACAAGCGTAGTGCGACAATCACACAGAATGTGTGGGGTTTAAAAAAAAAAAAAAAACAGGATACGACACAAAATATTCAAAGGCAAAGCCACATTGTTCATTACTGAAAAAGAAATGTCTTTTTTATTTTGTGTTGTATGGCACTCATTAAAAATACTAGTTGCAAACAGTAGAATTCAAAAGAAATTAAAAGGTTAGGCAAGAGACACAAGCACAACATTATGGCGCATATATATGTACAGAACCAATAAAAAAGGATTGCAGTGGAATACAAAACCATGTTCTGTTTGGTTGTATAATTCATACTATACTTGATACGCTACTTTTGATATGAACTTATTCAATATCATAGGCCTCCTCACCTTCTGAAAAGAGAACCCTTGAAATCACGGACACATTTCACTTACTGAATAAAATAAATCCAAACTAATCACAAGTCATCATACATCAAAATTACGATATTTCATTCTGGCTCCAAATAGCAACCAGACCTCGCTTTTGTGACATTTATAAAGGAAACCAGTACGCTCTGTGATTCCAGTCCAGCTTTTTCCTTCCAAAGGTGGATAAACAAGTCATGAAATCTGGGCAACAAGCACTGCAGAACTATAGCTGTACTGAGAGCCAGAGTATCACATCCAGTCACACACATACACACCTCTTCCTCACAAAATGAATAAACTCCTGCTTCTTTTTTTTCCCCTTTTTTTCAGAGACACAGGACTGGGTGTAATAATTGGCCTCCATTTCCTTTTATTGAGAGAGGGCACTATAAACTGTTTATGTATTTTAGTGCATTGCCTGACTTGAGAACTTACATCATAGTTCAACTGAAAGTCAGCTGAAAGGTTGAATTAAAATTTGATGTAATTTTTTGTAAAAAGTATTTAGATGTAAAAAAGGAACGTACAATAAATATTATGCTATAATGTTTCATATATTGTAGTGTCAGAATTTATGCTGTATTAACTAATAATATTACAGATTTACAAATAAATGATCATTTAATATTTTAAATCTGATTCAAAATATGCAAGAAGAAAACAATAACAGAATTAAAAATAATAAAAGGAAGGTTTTGCCATATCTAGGTGCAAGACTGAGCGAGTCATGCAATAATTGTCTTCATTTGTGTTGTGTACATTATGATTACATCTAATCGTTTCTCATCAGCAACACAGTTGTATACCACGTTTTACCTTTTTTTAACAGTTCAGGATGTCTGGTGACTGTTTATATGACAGATCCCAGAAGCCTTTGTGTTTGAGATTGGGACTATTGTAGTAGCTCAGGAGGTTTAGTTAGTTTGGTTTGGCAGCAGTCCTTCATGTTAGGGTTTCAAACTACTGTTTAGTTTTTGCATAAACAATTGCATTGTTCAGTGTCAACCTTATTTTTACCTCCTTTCTTTTTTGAAAGTAGGATCGTGTCAACAGTTGGACTCGGAGTGGTCCTAAAAGTCTTACTCTCATGAATTCCAGCCAGGCTCTCATTGATACAGTAACAAAGCACGTTGAGTGTTGTCGGCCATTCGGTTTAATCACACAAACAATGCAGATTCTGGAATTTTCATTGAAGTTCTGACACGTTACAGCTATTTATGATTATTGTGCACTTAATATTTCAGAGACGACAGAACTGTGTAGGGAGTTGTGTTTTAGTATCACAATACAAGTCTGATTTATTGTACTTTTTTTGTTCCCTGTAATTATGTGTATATTTTATTTATTGCAGATTTATTTACAAATAATTAATGGATATTACAACTGCATTTTTATTTCTTTGTGTGATTGTGTAAACCATAAGAGTGATTTATGAAGTGGATATTGGAATAAAGCTGTTGGCTTGTGGCTTGGGAACTGTAAGAACTGGATTAGAAGGTTTTGGGCCTGTGAAAGTAAAAAAAAAGAAAGAAAATACCAACAAGCCAGCAATCCAAGGTCCACAGCGGTCTTGTGTGTGTGTTATCAGTGGAGTGCCAGTGAGGTGGGGGATACCGTGGCATTATACAGTGGTACTGTGGCATCCGTCTATAATGAATAATGCCAGGCTTAGAAGATGTGCCCAAGCCAAGATTTGAAAAGCTTAAAAGAGGAGGAGGAGAGAAATCAGGATTGTTCTTATGAAAATCATTTCTATATGCGCAGTTTGTTGTTAAAAATGTCAGTAGTTGGTTTTCATTTTCATTAATTTATAGCATTTTATTTAAATGTCTTGCTGGTTTTTGCGAGCATCTGAAACATTTTTTTAATACAAATAATATGCGCTATTTATCTTTAAAAATGCTCTATTGGTGCAGGGTTTAAGTAAAGGCTGGTATTTGGTATACAGTATCTGAGGTGATTCTGTCAAGTGCTTGGCTTCTTACAGAAATTGCTGTCACTCTTTACCTCTAACATCTGCTTCCATTAAAAGCCACTCAGAATGGTAATTTAGTGACCCCGAAGCCATCTCTACTGAAGCACACCTGTGCTTTTCTAAGAGTATAATGGGATCAGGACTATTAGTCGGCAATTAGAGATTGTTTAAACCTGAAGTATTACCAGATCACATTACAGGCACTGGCCAACGCTGAAACAAGTTCACAAGTGCAAGTCACCAGACAGAAATGGAAACCTCTTTAATGCTTATATATGTATGCTGAGAACATGATCATCTTGTGCTGAGATACTGTGTAAGTATACAAGCTGCTTTGTTATAAATGCTGAGGATGATTTACTCATAGGAACATTAATTAACGGCAAAGAGTAATCACAGCAAATAATAAAATAATGGGTACCTAAAAAACATTTCAAATAAAAAAAATAAAACTCTTCTATAAAAAAAACATTCTTTCTACAGCTTTTAATTATTTTTAAGCAATGTTTTGGTACATACGAAACTTTAAAATAAATAAATTTACTTTTCATTTATATAAATATTTGAGTTATTTCCACAACTAGGACTCTTCATTTAGAAAGTTTAGTTAATGACAACATACCCAGCTTCAGTTTAGTAGGTGACATAAGTGTTCATATGGTTGAAGCACTACTTGAAGCAGCCAGCATTAAGAAGTTTAAAACATGCTTAACTAAACATTTATATTAAAGAGGACATTGTGCACCGTGTGAATTTGATAACTTTTGATTGACCCTTGTGGATTATTAAATGTTAAATACACACACACACACATTGACCATGATTTGTGAAGCACTAAAATACATGTCCAAGAGCTTACCTAATGTTTCGCTTGTGGACCAATTTGGCCCGTCCAACACCCTGCAGCTGTTAACATACCGTAAAATGCTCAGACTGGGCCAAAAGACGGGAAGTGGCTTGTATTTAGCCATCAGCATGATAACCACTATTATTTTCTTTTCTGATGAGAAAATTAAAAAACAAACTACACAAGAAAACTTCTGTGGGGAAAAAAAAGGTCAGAGAAAAAAAAACAATTACACAGTCGAACTGAAATTACTGATGTGCATTTAAATGGTTGGGATTATTATAACATGTTATTGTACGTTCAGTCTGTCAGTAGGCAATAAGTCAACATTTTGTCTGCTTTGAAAGCCATGTGTTAAAGCATGTCAAACGAGCCAGTAAAACAGCGTTAATATCAACATGCCGCCCTCTAGTGTTCAAGAGACGCAACAGATCAGCCACTTCCCCCGAATGGAAATATTTGCAGCAGAAATAAAATATACAGAAAATAGCTCAATAAGGTTTAGAACCATTTTTATAAATGTTTAATTTAATTACAGTAACAAGTTCAACTGATATGACTACAAATAATAGACCTAAACTTCAAAACATAATTAATATTCTAATTCAATTTTGGACTTAACCCTAGCAAAAGATTTAAAACCAACTAATGGCAAAAGATTGATTAAACAACCTTAATAAAGTGATTTAATTAATCGGAAGCGGTTAGGTAGAAGAGAGTCGATGAAAAATTACTTTTGGCGTGTCTCGTGTTGTGTGTAAATGATGGCAAACTTAATTTCGGTATAGTCCCTTCCTGACGCACAGAAGACAATTTAACCGCAAGGTGGCAGCAAAAGCTTGTCTATATCGGATTAACACATTTTTTTATTTATTTTTTTAAGTGAAAATTAAACAATTACTCCAAATAAAAGTAAAATTTATGGTCTGTTTAATTTTTTTTTAGCATGGAGGTATTTAGATTAATGTGACTTTTTGGTAATACATTACAATGCGGGTGCACTTGTATAAAAAAAAATGTATGTTTAACTAAAGGACAGATAATCATGAGTTAATGTACAGTACAACTTACGATGAAGAACTAAAGTATTTATCAATGACTGTCCTGGTGCATCAGCAACATATGAACATCATATGATTTATAGATTAAGTAATTAATACATTGTTATTAGTTAAATGTGTCAATCTATTAATTCCCCAACATAAAATTGGCTAATAGTGTAAATTCATGCGTCAATTTCAACAATGGGTTAAATCCATGCATTTCAACTTCCACTTGTCTGCTTTAATCGATCTTTAGCCAATGGTTTGCAAAGGCATCCTTATGTTATGACATTACTTGTTCAAAACCATAATCACGATGACATATTACTTACCAAGTTAACTCACAACATATGATAACTTTGCATGTAGCTATTTAGCTAATGATTAAAGCATAAAACTGCAAGCTGAAGTACATAGCTTTGATCATTGTGGCAATTAACATAAGAATGTGCATCATTAGTTAATACTAACATGTTATTGGGGAATGAATACATTATGACACATTTAACTAGCAACAATGTATTGATTGCTTAATCTATTGATCATATAGAATGTTAATTTGTTGCTGATATCATTAATAAATTATTTAGTTTAGCAAGTTCTTGCATTCATTAAAAATTATTTATTGCATTTTAGTGCACCTGTATTGTAAAGTGTTTCTGTAACCACTCTATTACTGTAACTTAAAAATCAGTATTATTTTTACTATTAATTATTGTATATAGTGCATTTCTAAATATAATCACATTATTTTAAAACAGTAAATAAAGCCTAAAAAAAATCACTTAAAAGTAATTTACTCAAAAAAAAAAAAAAAAAAAAGCATTTACAATCAAATGAGATTTTAAAGCAGAAAGAAATCAAAGTAATTTTTTCCATACAATAAAAAAAAACCTAATTCTGCCTTATAGCTCTTTTTGTGTTGAGTTGAGTAAAGTAAGTTATATTTGATCTGTTTAATACCCACAGTGAGTCAAAGTCTACTGTGGCTCCTTCTGAGGTGTTTACTGTAGGTAGATGATGAAGATGAACTACGACTCAGCAGGGGAAGCCCATCATCTTCTGACTGTATGTACATATAACCAGCACTAAACATACACAAATGGTAAAGTAGTTGGATATCATGCAAAAATATAATATGTACAGTATGAAAGGTCATAAAATAATTTCTCACAAATGCAATGATGAATTATCTCAAGAATGGTAATCACTCTTAAGAAGAGATATTCTGCTCCGTTGGAGTAGAACGCTTCCAAACGAAGCTCTTACCGAGAGATTTTGGATACATCTACGCAAGAGCCATCTCTAAAACCAAAACCCTGCTTCACCCTTTTGTAGAGCAACCACAAAAGTGATGTCAGATTTGTGTAATGAGGTAGTTTCCACCGCCACCTTAATGAGATTTTCTTGGCAGCGCTTATGGCTCCATCTAATGCAGCATAATGCTGAACGCAAGACCCCCTATTGATGCCTGATGATGTAATGCATGATGCAACTGCGTGTAAGGCTTTGACCAGATTATATACAAGATGAGGCCGAGGGATATTGGTGGAAAATCGTGCCGTTAGGAGAGAACAAGTCTTGTGGAACTTTGTATAAAGGTATAAACGGGGATCTAAAAAAAGTGTAGCTTCTCTCTGTTTGGTAACAAATACTCTTTGTTGCCTTGAGGCTTTTATCGTTATTAAGAAACCGTTTGATGTATGAATATATGAAGAGGCCATATTGTGACTGATGTGATAAAAGCCCTAATCTAATCATCAAATTTTAAGTAAGCTCTATTGTTAAATTGAGGTTTATTGAGCTGCCTGTTCTATAAATACACATGTCCTCTGTGAGTTTGAACTGTGTGTGGTGGGGGGTGAAAAGCTCTGAAGCCATGTGCCATTTTAAACCTTTCTTTTATGTGCCTTTTTACTTCATGTAACCGCACATGAAGGCTGACTCCACAGGATCAAAGATCTTGTTTTTCAGAGTCTGAAGGGCTTTACAGTTTACAGTTGCCTTTATTATGCCTATGTGGGCTCAAGACATCTAATTTTAAAATGTTAAGCATAAATACATAAAAATACATAAAATATACAAATAGGAGAATGTAGCTTTAACTTGAAAGTACAGAATCGGCAAGAAATATCTCTTCATTTTCAACATTTGTAGGTCACTAACCAAATAATAAAATTTGTGACACCGATCATGTGAACTACTTTGTACAGATGGGCAGAGGCTCTTTTTCGATTACAGCTCAAGATGCTATTTGGATAATCTCAATCACGCTGGAGAGCATGATCATCATGTTTGAAACACATTTCATGCAGCTTTAGTGCTGCCATCGAGCAACTGAGAAACAAACCAAATACAAAGGGATTCAGGAATACTGTTTGTTCAGTCGAACTGGTGCGCTAATAATCAAATGTAACCCTGGACCACAAAACCAGTCTTAAGTCTCTGGCAGCAATAGCAATAGCCAAAAATACATTGTATGGGTCAATTTTTTTTATTTATTTCTTTTGGCCAAAAATCCTTTTTAGGAAAATTAACATTTACGACTGGTTTTGTTGTCCAGGGTCACAAATGTGTAATGAACAAGCATTGTATTCAATTAGAACAATGCAAATTAGAAGCATTTTTACTATGTGGTCAAAGTCGAGCTGTATACGAGGCTACACTTTAACAACTGTTTCACACCACACAAAATAAACCGAATCTGTAGAGCGAGACCCTTAAAGTAACATTTCAGTGTTTAACTGCAGCAAAACAACACCTGCCAACAACCAACCTCCTGCACATACTGTAACTAAATATGCTTTTAGAACATTTATAGAGTTCCTATTGTGCTTTTTAATGTTTACTTTAGTGTGTAATGCTGCTGTTTTTGCATGAAAAAGATCTGCAAAGTTTCAAGTTTCTCCGAAGGGAGTTATTTTCTGTATCAGTAAGTGTTGTTTCTCAACTTGATTGCAGTTCTGGGTTTTCTTCTGGGAACATACACATCACAATATCCTGCATTTAAATAAATCCCGCCCAAGGCATAAGCTAAAAAAGCATGAGGGGGCGAGGCCTGGTTGAGTTGCATTAGTAGTGTGTCACCATCTCCAAGAGACGTTGTTTCACAGATCTAACAAACTGATACACATTTAGCTGTTTGCGTTCACAGACATAAACATCTGTGATTGTGTGAACTTTGTGTGTTTTGACATAACCTTGCGTGTATTTGACACTTGAGAGTTGGCTTTCTGTACACACTTCCAGAGTGTGTTTAGAATACCGTATTTTAGAAGTTGAAACTGACAGGGCTTATTTAATGCGTGCAAAGAATGAACTTTATGTGATGATGTTGAGCTGCAAAATCATGTGAGCTTGAGTCTGAGCATGTCAATATTTCTGCAGTGCACCCTTAGGCCCCAGAGGGTTAAAGGTGTCATTGTGCTCCCAGGGCATGTGTTGGTGTTTTGGGGCTATTTATATGCCAGAATGTGTGCTAAGATGATCGGAGACATTATGTTCAGCCAGCCACAGTCCCTCTAAGCTGCGAACCAAAGAGGAAGGTGAGGATGGGATAAGAGCAGCAGGGTTTGCTGTTTCAGCTGCGAGGGATATAGCTATAGGCTGACATCTGAGTGCAACTTGCTTAACACACAGAACAGACATTTTTCTGTCATCGCATGTCCTTGAATACTTAAAGTAAAAGTTAAATAAAAATAAATAAATAAATAATTGTGTTATTAATAGATAATAGATTAGCATTTACTCACCTTCCACTTACTGCAAACCTGTGTGAGTCACTTTTCTTTCTTCTGAGCTCAAAAGAAGATATTTGGAAGAATGTGACTTGACAGTTACAGTTACAGTCATTACATACTGCAATATGTGTTTTTTCCATACCAACGTATACACTGCTCGCATAACCAATGAATAAATGATGACAGAATATTTATTATTTACTTTATTACTTATATATATATAAAAGTTAAATCAATACTGATATAATGGGAATGCAAATGATACAAAGTCTTGTTTTGTAAAAAAATAAAACTCCATTTTAATTAAGTTTATTTTTCATAGTCTTTATTTATTTATTATATATATATATTATTTATGTATTCATTTATTTGTTTCTTTTTCTTTAACCTCTCAAACTCTGCTCCGCAAACTTGACCCAAAATTGCATCAACAGTTATGGTAAAAATCAATAACTGTAAAGCAGTGAACATTATGTTATCATTCAGAAGCTTGGAACCTCAGCTTTCTTTTAACATCAATCATATTCATATTCACATCGCTTACACTTACCAAACATAGTTGAGTCATATATCAAATTAAAGCTTTCATTCCCCCAAATGTGATTATGCAGTTTAAGTTGATCTAACACAGTACAGATGAATAATTATCAAAAGTATCATGGCGACTGAAGCTAGTTCTGAAAACAAGAAACATTTATGTCACATTCTTGCTCAGATTACTACTGCCTTGTGCTAGAAGTTGCCACAAACTTTATATCAGTTTTTAGAGTCTTTTGTTAATGTAAAATGACACAATGCTTTTCTGTGAGCTTACACTGTAAAATCACACCCTAATATGTCTCTGATATCCTGATCAAGGCAGGCGATACAGTTGAATGGTTTGTTTGCAATTAATTTTGCCTTTACGGATTTGTGGCGAATATGTCATTACGTAATGTGTCATATGTCTGAAAAGCCCCCAATCACAGCTCTCAAAACAAGACACTGATCGACATCCTAGCCCTATCCGTTATCGACTAATGGAACGGTCACACTTCAATTTTTGGTCCATTGACTTCCTTTCATACGCATGCCAAAGAGACAGACCGGAAACTCAAGCATCTGCGGCAAAGTTGCAAATGCCTCTGTGTTCCAAAGTTCAAGTTTGGTGAACTCTGACCTGCGAAATCTGATCACGCAAACGTCAGTGAATTCGGAAATGCCTGATCTCTCAAAAATATAGACTCCTAGTCTATATCTATCTCCTAGACACTTTGCCTTCCTACTAAATCTCAAATAACAGACTTTCAAATATATATACTGTATATTAATATATATATATGAATATATGAGCAGAGTAGCTGGACTATTTCAAAGCAAAATAACAGGTCTTTGAGGGTCAGAAATCTGGCTGATGAGCAAGTGATCAAATACTTATTTGACACAGTAATTCCTAAATAAATTGTATAAAAAAATCATACAATGTGATTTTCAGATTTTTCTTTTTAGATTCTGTCTTTATGCTGAAAATTAAGAGAGAATTTGAGAAGAGAAAAATATATTAGTTATTCCACACTTTTGTTAAAATTTGGGCTATTCTCTGTAAAATGAGACCATTTTTAGCAATTTACTCCTAAATATGTGATTATAGCAACATTTCAATTTAGGTATGCAAAAATCAGTACAAAATCCCAAACATGCAGCAGAGCTCAAGGGGTTAAGCATGTGGTTCTAAATGATCTGTGTCTTGATTAAAGAATGACAGAAAATTATACAAAGAATTGATTTTATTTGTTTATTTTATTTTTTTGCACTGTATGAAGTGGCATGACATATTTTCACGTTTTGTTTCTAGCTGTAGGGTTAGTATGTGCATGGTTGTGTAGGATAATTAGCGTGACTCTTGGCATGTGTGAAAGCAGGAAGGAGTGAGAATGTGTGCGTGTGTGTGTGTGAGGAGGGGGGCTCATTATCTCATATGCAATCACCAAAAGCTTCGTTTTCTGCGTCAGTCCAACACACAGTCACATGCCTGCGTCAGTGAATGAAACACCAGTTTCATGTTGTGTTTTCAAAAGTCTTTGCTTTCCTCACTTCTTCAGTTCGTGAAACAGCTGCCCTCTCACGGATAGCTGTACGCTTCTGGATGAAATGTGACTGGTTAACTACACAATGGTTTAGTCCTGCTGGGCTAATGGGGGATGGGCCTGGGGTTTCTGGTCATGTGATACAAACCATATTTAATACAATTTGTACTACATACAGCAGTACTTAGCAGCAGCGTGTGAGTCAACAGCACAGTAGGATCTCACAATCTGTGTCAGTGACCCACTAAAGACCAAATACTGTGTGTTTGTTAATACCAGTCGTGTGACCAAACCTGGAATTCAATGAAAAACACAAGTACAATGAATTCTCACAACTTCGCTCACGCTCTGCATAAGCGTTAATGTGCAGTCAGCTGATCATTATCACGAAATAAACCCTTGAGAGGGGGATCAAGACCCCAATGTTAATTGAAGGGGTTTTGTATCCTACTAAATGGGTTTATTTTGAGATAATGACCAGCTGACTGCACATTATGCTATTTATTACATGGCTACTTACCAAATAAACAAATGTGAATTAAATATTGATTTGCTTTCAAATTATACTGTTATATTTAGCAACAAGCTTCATATACTACCATTATCAAAAGGTTGGAGTAAGGTTTTAAGGCACTTTTATTCAGGAAGGGTGTATTCCAAGGATGCATTAATTGATTGACAGTGGCAGTGATGACTTGATACTGTTCCAAAATAATTCTAATTCAAATAAATGCGGTTCTTTTAAGCTTTATATTCATTATACAAAGTTGTGACAGAAACACGTATAACATTTTTATACATTGCTAATACTGAGAAATTGTATTAATCAGCAAAAAATCAGCATATTAGGACAATTTCTGAAGAATTATGTGACACTGAAGATTGTTGTGATGTCTTTTTACTGTATTTCTTAATATTAAAAAATATATATTTGTGTTTACCATAAAAAAATGACCTACATTTTAGCATGAGGTCTGAAGTAATAACAAAAATAGCTGTGATCAACAACTTCAACACTGTTTGCAGAAACAGCATGAAGAATGGGTGGAAAATAGCATCCTTCTCTGTGTCACCCTTGCTTTTGTAATCACTAATGTGACATGTAGGTCACAGTGGCTTACAAAGCTTAATAGAGTTGTGAAGTGTATAATCACCAGCCATTAACTGTGATGTGTGAGACTCACATCTGGACAAGCCTGCCGATCTGCAACCCCACCACAACACCTGCTGCTTACGCTTAGACTTCTTCATTATCTTAACCTTGAAGACATTATTTGTTAATCTGTGCTATATTGCTACACCAGTACAAAATAAGCTTTAACTAGCCATAGCATGGATGTTATAACGCAAAATGGTCCGTTCAACAGTGATGGTTGGAATTAAAATGATCACCGGTCGGTTCTGTTAAAATAAAGGCATACAATTCCAAACACAACATGGCCTTTGATAAATAAATGCTGTTCAACCTAAATCATATCATGTTTAAAACTAAATTAGTTCAAAAATGTATTGTTCTCACTCACTCTTTGTGTAAAATAGATAGATCACTAATAATGAAATTTTATGCATGCAAGGTCAAAGAACACTTCATTGTCTTATAATATGCATTTATTTTTACCTTGCTCTACAACTGCAAAACTGTTTGTTTCATGATACATTTTTTTCCAAGCCCCTCCTTTTGCCCGTAATGCCTGATAAAGCAGTGGCTTGTCAGCGCAGTGCTGCTTTGTGTACAGCGTTTCCAGGAAAACAGCTATTTTACTGGCAAAGAATGAATTTTCATTAAGAGCAATAGGAAAGGATCATAAAATGGATAGGCAGTATGCAAATATTTCATGCTGACATCAACATGAAAGGTCTTGAGATACATTTTAAAAACAACTTTTAATAATGAGTTAGAGTAAATGATGACAGGATGTATTTTTTGAGTGAACTAGCCCTCACATCAGTTACTATAATGGCTGATGAAGGTGCAGTCTGTCACAAATTTCCATTTACAAACTTAACCTGAGCGACACAACCACAACAAATAATGCTGGATCTTAAGGTCACATGTTAACCTTTAAACAGGGTGATGTTATTGGGCCACAGAGGTCCTCTGATGTGTCCATTTATTCAATTAGTGTAAATGTCAGTGTGTCAGAGAGAATGAAGTTGAGGGTGGTATGTTTGGCTTTGATGGCAGACATCGCATAATGTGCTTTACTCACCTGATGAATGTTTTTTTGTTTGTTTTTCTGTAATATTCTAAAGTCTGTTATAAATGGATCAGACAAGAGAACAGACTCTTCTGCTGGCCTGGTTAAGATTTGCTTCATCCTGCCAATATTTTTACTGGCCCCACCACAAAACAATGGGTGGTAATGAATGTCACATAATTCTCTTTTCTTTTTCTTTCTTTCTTTTTTTTGTAAATAAATAATAGCATTACTTTTCTACTCTTTCCTTTAAAAAGTAGTTTGATGTTGTGTGTGTGCATGTGTGTGTGTAAATTTTACCTTTAAAACTCAACTTGCACCAATAACTTATAAGAGATACAATAACATAAAGGAGAACCAAATGTTTTCAAGTTTTTAAGGTATACATGATCCACAAATGCAAGATGAAATGATAAATTGCAATATTATCCCACTGGCAGACAAGTGAGAATAATGATGACAATATGTAAAAAAAAAAAAAAAACTAAAACATAGCAAAATATTTAACTGAACTATGATGAGCAGAAAATGCCACAGCGGTGATAAAATTACAATTAGAAACAAACAAGTCAGACCCATCTTTATGCCCATTGTTATTTAAAAGAAGCTCTAGGATTTTGGGGAAAACCAAATGCTCCAGAAATAATCTCAATGAAATCCTCATAAATTCATGACAAAAATACTTTTTACAGTCAACCTGCAGCAAAATACAAACAAAATGACATACCGCTGAGCTTCAGAGATGTGGTGGCATTTCTATTTTTACTCCATCTCATTTAAGGAGTTGAAATTCATATCCTTGGAGCATGCAGAATGTGTCTTACTCATCCGTGCGTGATGTTGTCAGGAGCTTGATGAATTATTCATTCCAGGCCTTTATTTTTGCGTGCCACTTTAGGTTTGGATCAACCGCTTAGAGCATCATTCAGGTGGTCGACGGTATTTGGTGCAAAAGAACAGTCAATATTTATGTGTGTGCATGTGTGTGTGTGTGTGTGGGGGGGGGTTATAAAATGAGCTTTACAAAGACTGATGTGCAGCAACAGCAAATTAATTGAATATGTCGCTTCATGAAATAGCACAATGACAAATGTCTCAAGTGGCTGTGATGAAATGACGTTTCTGACCGCTGTTTGTGTGTTTGTGTGCC
>JAUMHP010000057.1:9729069-9739121 GCA_032361065.1 Enteromius trimaculatus
CCCCCCCCCCCCCCCCCCCCCCCCCCCCGGCAGAGTTACAACTAAACTGTTTCTTATCAAAATCAAGAACGTTTAAAGCAGCAGACATAAAACATTCATGCAGCAGACGTCCTCACAGGATTCACTTCACTCTCAGACCTGTAAATATATTACACGTTCTCTGATCTTGACGCTTCAAAAGTTCATAAAATGGACATTCTGTTGGTTTTGATTTAGTCGTGTTTTTTCTACACTTCAAAGAAAAACAATTCAGTGCTCCCATAAGGATACTGAACATTTATGAGTACAGCATGATCTATCCACTATACTGCGTGCTGGATACGTGATCATTTAATGGTTAAATAAAATTTAAGGTGCACAAGTACATTTGTGACTGTTTATATGGTTTTGCTATCATCATGGATCAGAGATGCTGACCGCAACTTTCTATTCAAGTGGGGAGGGTCGGCATGACCCACACATCTAAATTCTGCTGCTAAGAGAGTCATCTATTATCCATGCTGTGCTTCCTGCAGCCCACGCGCTCTTTTCATAGAGAGATTATGCAATTTCCACCCAGCAGAAATCCCGTTTCTTAACATCAGTAAGAGGACCATTACAGAAACACTATAGAAACAGTATAGAAAGATCTTCATGCAGACATGTATGATCCATCCCAAGTGTATGTCTTGCATTAAGAAGATCACATTTGTCAGGAAGAGTTTTTTTTTTTTTTTTTCTTTGTGACCTCCTGCTTGCTGTCAAAATAAACACACCAAAATTAAAGCACTTAAAGGCACTTGTTTTATTATATTGTTTGCCCACAGAAAGTCACATTATATATTCATGTTACAGAATGTTCAAACCCTTAAAAATAAGAAAATAAAAAAAACAATTATAAAAAAAAAAAAAAATAATAGAAAAAAAAAAAAAACATGATAAAGAAGGGTCACACCGTTTCAAAGTAGTGCTTACATAAAGAATTAAGGAAAAGAACAAAAAAAATTAAATAAAAAAATGTTACAGTATGTATATCAAGAAAGCTTTTTTTATGTATTCCCAAAGGGGAGACCCTATCAAACAGAATTCGTCAGATTTCTTATGTTTATCATAAGTAAGCTTTTCAAGTGGCAACCACGTGGCAATCTGTGATATCCACATTTTGAAAGATGGAGCCTGTGATACAGACCAAAGTAACAATATGCATTTTTTTTGCTAAGTATACCAGGACAATAGCTGTATTTTATCTTTTTGAAACAAGCTGTTCACTTCAAGATTCAATAAATACAAAGCTGGGGTCATTTCAATGTTTAGTTCAAGAAGCTTTTTCATTTTATTATGTATTTTGTTTTATGTATTTTTTTCCAATATGGCAAAATTTTGTCACAGTACCAAAAACAATGAATAAATGTACCTTTATCTTTTTTACAGTTAAAGGCACATTTTTAATGAACAAAAGTGTTTGGGACTTGCTGTTTTTTTGTGTTTTCTGTTTTGTCATGTTGTAATTATTGTATTGTATAAAGGTGGACACCTAACATGCGCGTTAAGGAAATTAATCTCCACTGACAGCATGTGGCATAATGTTGATTAGGCCTAAAGTATTAAACTTTAAAGTATTAACTTCTGTATTACAGTTACATATACGGTGGAGGTGAACAGGGGCCAATATGTCACATAAAGACATAAAAAAGTCATGTGTTACATGATTTAATGATGTTCAAAAAAAAAAAAAAAATTCATTGCATGCATGTAAACTTTCAATTTAGCCTATAAAACGTCCATTTAAACAGATGAAATCATACAATAAGTTTTATTATTAATTTAACTGAAGAGTGTATTATGTAAAAAATGCATTTAAGATATTTTAGCTTTAATTTAATCCATCTAAATTTATTTTAGTAATTTCCTACTATAGAGGAAATGTGTAGAAACTATTTTCACTCACAATTAAGAAAATGTTTTACGAATTTCAATTTCACATTAAATTTGACCTTTTGAAGTAGAAAAACTTAATTATTTTCTGATAAAATATACTCCTATAATATTTGTTTTATTTCAAAAAGAAAATGTCTCACTGCAATTTGTTTTAATCAAATTATGGCGCAAACTGGAAATTAAAAAGAAATTAGCCTAATTCTTACTAAACCTAGAATATTCTTTAAAATTTTAGAAGTGGACTTTTGTTTATAGATGTGTACATAAAATATGCAAATCCAATATAAAAGCTGGGGAAATTGTCAATAGATGGTAAATTCACAAACCAAACTCCAAATGAATCTGAATCCAAATATCAGGATCAATGACAACGCCGTACTATTCACTGTAAGGGCTAAAACGCACAACACAGCGCATCCACAGTGAATGCGCGCACTAATCTCCCTGCGCTCCGGCTCTAGCTGTTCATCCAGAGACTAATTCTTCCAGCATGAGTCGACTGTCACTAATCATTCAATCAGTTCACTCACGGGAGCGCAAACTGCCCGAGCAGCAGATTCCTTCAGCGAAAGTCAGAGCGGAACCCAGCGAACGCGGTAATCCACACACACACACACGAGTCCGCGAGGAAAACAAGAGCTTGCGCATCTATTTTTGCTCTGCGTGACCTATGGTTTTACAACAGATGCAAACCAGACTGAAAGCCTACTGGCTAATCGATATCAGAAAAAAAGTGAACATGTAGCCACAGAATCTGATTCACTGTATATGGTTACAGAAAAGCAATGAGTTGAAGTAACAGGATAACAGCGCATCTTCCCGCTGAAGCAAGGATAGAAAACAAACTGATAGGGGCGTGAGTCGTCTTTATTAGATAGTTGAATAGGCTAGATTGTCGTCAACGACAGGAGGACGACGTGTTATTCTGTCTGATGCCTGAAAAGACGTTTCTGAGATCCCCCAGGTGGAATAAGCCTGAGGCAAAAGATGGAGTTTCTTTATTGTCATATGGAAACCTGTTCAACATGAAATGTATCAACAATGTGAAACAATGTCAAAATTATATAACATATGGCATGTGTTCAATTAATATTGATTTAAGCAGGTTAAAGCCTCAAATTACATGATACATACATATTTGCATGCAAAATACTGAACACACAAGCTAATGCAAAGTTTCACAGTGTTCCAGAGATCTGCAACTTTGTATCACATGAACCAATAGATGTATTAGATGTATTCTTTTGTCTTTTTCCTTTTTTTCCAAAATGAATCATTTTGCTGTCAGCTTCTGAGTCAAAGCAGTGTGAATCAGTTTGTGATTCAATCTGAATCATTCGAACACCCCACATACAATCATTTAAATACAATTCAATAAAAATGGAATTCATGCAAACCAGAAAGAAAAAACATCCTAAAAAGCTGCACTTGCATTTAGGCAACATGTATCCAAATGTTCTGTTCATAATCGGATTGATGGCATGATGTAAACACCTCACTCAAGCCAAATGAGCTCAATCTCAATGAAACTGTAATCAGATTACAAGTGGTGGTGTAAACCTGAAGTAGTCTGAACATGGGAACTGTGTGCGTGCCTACATTTTGCTTAGAATATAATGCACATATAATCTGTGATTCAAATTGCAACATATAGAGTATAAAAATATCAAATTAAAATAATTTTGACTGACAAAAATGTGTTTCTTAAATGTAATAACCTGTTTCAGCCATGTAGCTTGCACTGTAACTGCTTTATTCTTTCTCATTTTTAGTAGCCTAGAGTCAGGCACTGTCCTTGTACATTCTGATGTTTATTAACAATTGATGTAAACTGTATAATGAACAATAAGTAATACAAGACATGACCTCTAAAACACTGTATCCCATGATAAGGTTAGTAGATTACATCTGACTGACAAGAACAAAGACTTAACAGCAGTACAGCGATCATGCCAACTAATGCAAACACAATCAAATGAGATACTATTGTGCAGTGGAGTAACACACATGTATATCAGATATCCCACCCATAAGGACTCGCATAATCAGTAAGAACCGATTCTGTGTTGGCTGGAGCTCAAGTTGTTTGAGTGCTGCATTGTATTATACTGTGCGAGGCAAAGGAAAGGAGGGAAGGATCTGGAAAATAGCCACATATCTTAAAAGCCTTTAGTGCTGATCTGGGACCAGCATTTAGATGTCCTAATTGTGGTGGAGATTAAGATTTGTTAAGCTTTAATTCCTTGGTAATTGTATAAAAGCTAAGATTTCAGTGAAAAAATGACAATGGAGCATGCTTTTAAAGAGAGGAAAAGAATGGCGCTGTCATTTTAGTTTTAGAATTAGCCTATAATGACTTCATACAATTGCTATGATGAGGGCTGTCAATTTTATACAATTGATTATACAAAACTTAAATTGGTAAAAAAAAAAAAAAAAAAAAATTACTGCAATTAATCTTGACCTGTATATGAAGTCCATTTAATGTGTATTTAAATGATAGCTGGAATGAGGGAAGCAGAAATTCAACTTGAAGTAGGTTTTTAATTCAACAACTGGAATGAGTTAAGGTAAAGAATTATGAGACATGAAATGAAACTGTCTACACATGTTCATACGCTGAAATGTAAAATGTAAGCTAGAAAGTGAACTCATTGACTGTAGACCAGTAGCAGGCCTGTGTTCATTTATATGACAATAAAATTAATATCAAAATTATTTGGAAATACACATTTTATCATTTATACTGCCTTTTATATTGAAAATAGTCAAAGCAGCTGTAATTAGTACTGCTTTCAATTCATCCATGATATACCAATAAGTATCTACATATTTCCAAAAGTAAGTAAGAGGCAGTAAAACTCAGAAACCTTTTATTCATTTCACATGCACAAATATACAGTTTTGATTAATAAACTGTAATTTTCGCACAATTACTTGAAAAATATCATGTTATGACTTTATGATAATATTAATATGCTGGGATATTTAAAAACTGATGCTTTTGAACATTATCATCACACATATCCAGCTTCAAATCTGTGTGTTTATATAGACTGTAGGTTTGTTCGGTAGCTCACAGAATACAGAGGTGTACTTGAGAGGTGTACTTGAGAGGCGCGGAGCTCTGGTTCAAATCCTATGTGTAACTATGGTTCGACAAAACAGTTCAAATCTGTGTAAAAGGAAGTTGAAATGGCACAGTTGTATTAACAGATGTGTTTATATCAGTTTTGCATTTGTCAACAGTATAGGGTAAAGGCTTAATTGGCTTTGGTGTAGGGAATAGGCTGCTTCCAACACAGTAGAGTGATACAATAAAACAGCAGTTCGCAATCCTGGTTACGAATATTCTGCCATGATTCCATTCGAAGTGAATTTAAACGTTCCATTCCAAGTGTGCGAGATGTAATTTAAATTGTATTCACTTATTTACAGTGCAAATCCGCTGCAATACAATATGAACTTTTAGCGACAGTCCACGGATATTTGAATTCTGAACCACCACAATACATACCTAAATAAACGTTAAAATCGTGCTAAGGTTTATGTATTGAACCTGTGTTTTAGCACCACTCAGAGGACATTTCTTTTGAAAGCTGCAGTATGTTTATGCCATAAAACCAGGTTAGGTTTTAGGTGTGGTGAACTAATTGAAAAAACATTAAATTGTTTTGATTTGGAGTCTTTTTTACAGTAAAACATGCAATTAATTGGGAATATTGAAGTTCATTAGCATACCATGAAATTAGTTTGGTCACAGTTTGCAGTTAACCTGTTATAATCTATAGTAGTCAACATTTGAAGTGGACCAAAACCTTTCATCAAATTTATCCTAAAACCAAAAAGTGTTCTTGTTTTAGGGCAACTTTGACTGTATATTATACAGTAAAGAGCATGGAAGTCTCCAGGTGGCATCAATAAAAATGAAAACACCATTTAAACATGAACAACTCATTCCTTCTAGATGTCAGTTATTTTGGTAAAACATTCAAGTATCTTTTAAGAGCTAAACATAACATTTGTAGCTTCCTTTTTACCTTGGCAGAGGAATAGAGATCACTATTGATTTTATACACAGCAGCACTAACACTGCATCACTGTGTGGAATCGATCAGCTGTTCAAGTGCTAAAGAGTGATTGTAAACTTGTGGAAAAAATAAACGTTACTAATGGGAAACTAGACCACTACTTTACTAAATGGCCAGTCAGACCAATAATGAAAATCAGCTGTTTCCTGTAGTTTATTTTTATAAATTACATATAAAAGGAAGGACACTATACAATATTTCAAAGTTTCACAGACAATTTGCAGACAAAGCAACCTGTGGGATAAGGACTTCATCAGCAGTAAAAGTAGTTCCTTAGAAACAAAAAAATAAAATAAAATCAAACGAATTGGAATGAATCTGGTTCTAATTGCACTTATTTAAGTCTCAAGCACAAACATATAGATATGACCATATGACTTGGGTCTCAGTCTGAGTGATTGAATCTTAATTCAATAACATCTCTGACTGATTTAGTGAGTGAATGAGTTTGACTGTGACTCATTTATGAGTTGCTCTGAATGACTCATTAAAAAGCAGTTCTTCATAATTCATAAGAATGCAGACATTCTTGAATGATTAACAGAAAATGTGTTTTCCAGTCATTTAGATGGTCTTTTTATCTACTTGTTTCCTTTCAATCAGCAAAGATTTTGTATATCTTTTTGGAACTGAATGATTGTACATCTTATTGCACCAGTTTTTCAATGAGATTTTTCAAACGTTTACGCAAATAATGCTTTTTTCCATTGTAAAACTGAGGTGCATAAGCTCTGATGAATAAGTTCTAAGAATGCAAGATTTGATGAAAATACAGCAACATATATTAAAGGAGTCATACAAAGCCAATTTTCCACACGCTAATATGATTCTTTATGGTCTTCATGGAAAGTTGGTAATATAGATTTTTTTCCCCCTAAATATAGTTTAAAAAACACTAATTTTACCCTGTCAAAGAGCTCCGCTGACCCCGCCCCTCTTTTCCGAGGCACTCAATCGCTTAGGAGTCATGCTTGTCTCTGCATCTCGGTCTGATGATGGCTCACTCAGGACGAGTCTGAGATAAGACACCAGTTCAGTCTGTGTGACACGCTGCTGTCAATAAACTATTGTGGGAGTGGCCTCTGTCTGTGTGACGCCACACTGACATGCATTTAAGAATGACTTGATTTCAGAAGGGGCAACTTTATTAAATGAAAAGAAAACTACTGGTGGATCTTTATCATTGTAGGGTGGTTGTGTACACACACTCCCAACACACATTTCAGTCCAAACAGCTTGTAAAAGTGCATGTGGCACCGGATGACCCCTTTAAATAAAAAGTTAATTAAATCAGTTTGAAATAAGAACTCTATTCCCAATCCATTTCTCAACATTTTCTCCACACACACAAAAAAAGTTGAGAGCGAAAACAAGGAAAAACAGTCACCCATAATGCACAGTCCAGCATAGCCTTGGGAACCAAAGGCAACTGTTGTCTTGTCATCTTTGGCACTTTCTTCTCCGGCCTAGAAGAGAAAGATCATCGGAAAGAGTGAGAAAGTGTGTGAATTTTCCCACTGTTCTTGGCCGAGCTGAGTGACTGCATGGTCTGTGCGTTTAGTGGCTGCTAATCGTCTCTTCCCATCGTTGTTGTGGAAGTGCATCCTGTGCCAAGGCCTGAACCACCCTCGCCTGGCACACTGCCTGGACCATCTCGCCCAGGCTGCATAGCTGAAGTGGCTTGCACAGCCAGCATGGACACGCAACCCAGCGGGACGCTCCTCACAACACCGCCCAGCCTTAAAAGAGAGCAGATCTGTTCCATTAGCATGCACATGCTAGCGCTGAAAATACATTCCTCTCATGCCAAAGCATAGGCCCAAATGTTGCACATACTGTACTGACTGGAGAACATATAGCTGTTAAAGCCAAACAGAACATTCAAAACCAAAATCAGTCCCGAACGCAATTTGCATGCTACAATTCCAGATCTCGCAGATTGCTCTGCAGTGCAATCTATAATGAGCCTAATTTACATATAAAGGAGGCATGTTTGCATAAAACATTGACTTAATTTAAATAAATCACAAAACAGCATGATGTAAATGTATGTAGTGAAAGATTAAAAAAGACTGCGTATGGTTTTTGCACAACCTGCAGGCTTTTGCGCTCAAGTTGCGCATCCGTTAAGTGAATTCGCTCCTAAAAAACAGCAGAACTGGATATTTGTTCAAATATTAATGACGCATTTTGAGGATTACAATCGTTCTGGTGATTCTGTGAGGGTGTTAATGATGATTATCATATGAGGACGCCTTTCTGAATTGTAATCTTCTTAATTAGCGCTCGCAGTCATCTGTTGTGTTCATCAGCGGTGATGTAAATGACTGCATTAATAATTGATTGTTGGCACACCGATCTCTAGCTACATGCTCTTAACAGATGGCCTGATGCTGAATGGAGGTTTCTGCAGCTGTTGGTTACAAGTTAAGGCAGGTATAACTGGATTTCATCTTTCTACCAAAAGCTGTTAGTCTTTTTACTGCCTCAGTGGATTTCTTCAAGTCTTCTTTATAAGGGCAAACTTGGCATACTGTGCTACATATTCCTGGTCATTTACCCTTTGTTTGGAGGGGTTTTTTCAGCTTGGTCAGCTGACTAGATTTGTTACTGCCAAGCTTGTCCTTAGATACCCTTGTTGCACCTAGTCTTTGCAATTCAAGCTTAATCTGTTACACGGGGAAAGCGCAGCCGTGTAGGAGGGAAACAACATCAATCTTACAGCTGTGGAGATGTCACGCAGCTTACCTATTTCCACCCCTGCTGTCCCGAACAGCCGTAGCGCACATGCTTTGACCTGTTTAGTAACTCTTGAGCCCTGTTTTCAGATAAAATATTATTGAGAGAGCAGAGTGGTCTTTTGTAAGTATGCCCACGCAAGGCCTTGCCAGGTTGTGGCTGAGCATATCGCTAGCATCGGATTCCATCCCCATGGAGAGATTGAACCAAGGAAACCAAGGGGCTGATGAATAAATAGTATCCCGCTTACTTTACTGTAAAAACGTTACTCTAGTTTGCTGTAGTCTAACATGCACGTGAGCAATGGTTATTACATATTGACTCTGTATAATCATGAAGCCTGTTTTATTTGATTATGAGTTGAATGGAAGCCAAACACTAGTAACTAAAATGCACTGAGCAATTCAGTCGCAAAAAAATATAGCATATTTAGTGCATAATTACTATGCTATGGACTTATTTAAATTTGCTTAAATTTAACACATATTTTCATTTCTAAATGCAGTGGATTCAGTTCTCAAATAATAAATGCAATGTATTTTTGCTACTAGCCTGCAGCACCATTGCTGGCCTTCTCATTAACATCGTGTTTCACACACTGATGATATTTTGTACATGTGAGCTTATTATAAATATTCTAATGAGATTAGAAATAAATTTGCTGTTAAGAAGGCATAAAGATTTGTGTGTGTGTGTGTGTCTACTGGTGCTCATTTAAGTGTTCAAAATCCCACAGAATCAAATGAAATGTAATGCATAAATAGAAATGACTATATGCTATGTAATAAATGAAAGTGTAATGTATATGTAATGGTACATTAACAGTGAATTGTTTGACAATCTATTATTAGATCTGTTATGCATGGGTTCATCAGGTCTTTCTCTTCTCTCCCACACACTGCAGGATTTGAAGAGTGCAGTTGTAGTTTAGAGCACTGGCACTGATGCCCTTTACTAGTCTTCTTCAATCCTCTGTGGATTGCAGTTCAAGCAGATATATGATGAAATATCTGCTACAGACCTCTGTGTGAGGAAATGGTAAAATGGTCTTGGCATATGTTTGCCAGCCATTTTTTTTTTAGATTAAAGCTTTGAAAACATAATGTTCCACTGAACTTGAAAGACGGCACATAGCAGATGGCTGCATATATGAATTAAAAAAAAGACACCTAACCCTAAACAAAAATTCTAACAAAAGGTTTCTCAACTGTTTTTTTGTAGTTTTAGGTGTCCTTAAAGGAGAAGTTCACTTTTGAAAAAACTTTTGCTGATATATTACTCACCCCCATGTCATCCAAGATGTCC
>JAUMHP010000057.1:9746155-9762495 GCA_032361065.1 Enteromius trimaculatus
TTGTCGCCAATATACCCTAACCCTAATCCATACTGTACTGTACCCTTTAGCATTTTTGTAATTTTTCATTAAGTTTTAGTATTTCCTAATCAATACATAACCCAGTAAAATTATAAATATTATGATGTGAATAAAAAATAAATAAAAAAATAAAAAAATAGCGCTGCTCATTTTTATCACACAATACATGTTCAGTGATGCAAGTGATATCTGACATTAAAAGGTTGGTTGATCTGATGATCTCAAAATACCCTTGAGTCATCCACATAAACCATGTGCCATACATCATACATTTACCGCAGACAGTTTCAGCAGTTAAGAACGCAGGCCCCAAGCTCAGGTTTCATTTGCATCTCTGATCAGGATTTTATCTACAAATAATGTGCAGACGCCATCTCGTCTCCTGGTCTGTGGCGTTTGATCTCAGCACAGTGAGAATCTGATATCAGGGGCTCTTGTAAAAAGAGACAGGCATCAAAAAGCTTGACACAGAATAAGTGTTTACTCATGACATAAGGAGCTGTCAGTGTGTCGTCCGCGCTGTCGGTCCCCTCAGGATAAAGAGCTGTGCAGATTTGAGGACTTTATCTTTCTAGAAGGGATTATATGTGGTTACAGGGCAGAAATGAATTGTTAAAGGAGACTTCCGGGTTCAGCAGAAGTTAAGCTCTGGCTTAACATGGCATAATGTTGATTAGCAAACAAAAAATTTTTTATTTTATGATTTGTCGCTTAAAAGACAAAATTGGGGTTACAGTAAGACACTTATATTGTAAATACTAGGGTCAAAAAAAGCCTAAAATGACACTGCTGCTTTAGGTTATGGCATCAGGTTTCATAACTTGTAGAGCTCATGAGAACAGGCCTCAATTTCACAGCATCTGCTCCAAGATACTATTGTAATTGTCAATGCCAACATTTTTATTGTCTGACGAGCTTACAGCAAAGCGTTTGTTCTTCTGCCAAAAAAATAAAACACTAATAAATCTGACAACTGATTTTTTTTGCCTTTTTTTCAGGTCTGGTAACTGACTTTGCATTGATGTCCTCCGGCAAATCACATTATTCATAACTGTTGACTCATTATTCAAAATCATTACCACACAGACAAGCAATTAAAATGCACCCCAAAGTTGTTTCCAATGTGTCATTTTCAGCAATTGGGCTAGCATACCGAACATTTCATGCTGCACAAAGATTTCTATTGTTTCATTTGGAAGTAGCGGTCACATTTATTGTATTTTGCCGTTCTTTCATTCAGTATTATAAACAAAAACAAATCTCAAAATAGTGCTGATTTTGGAGCTTTTTGCTTTAATAATTGATAATTACATTTCTCAGGAAAAGATTAACAAATGCTTAACCAGAATTTGAATTGTAAGTCTCAAATGCATTCTTTTTTGAGATTAAAAATTATTCTGAATATTACTTTTTATTAAGATTATATACATTTTAAACATTAATATAAATATTTAAAATTTTTCATAAATGCTTTTTTTTTTAATATGATAAGAAATTGCTAAATATGTAACAGTTTAAAAGGTTAAGGAAAATTAAGAAAAGTTGAAATCATCACTTTCATTTCAACTTTCATGAAAAAAAAGGCTGGTCCAATGAAGTGGTTTCAGTTCTGTTAACAGGCACTGATTCTGGTAACTAGTTTCACAAATTTAAAGGGGTCTTATGATGTTGGGAACATTATATTTGTCCTTTGTCAACTTGTACAAAGCTCAAAGGATTACTTTTTAATTTTAGAGTAATATAACTGAGTTACTTTTTCAAAACAAGTAACGACACTTACTAAATGTACAGACTAAATGTGAACATGCATTAATTCATCTCACTCTCAAAAAACAGATTTAGTATTCATCAAAATGAATTAAAGTAAACTCAGAATATGATGCAAACCTGCAAAGATTAAATTACACAAATCTATCTAATCCCATTTTATTAACCAGTATCTTTGTTGCTGACCTTTGATGATCCAGTTCAACCATACTTACAAGCAAAACATTTTCTTTTTTCTACATTTTTCTATAGCCTGAGGTTTATTCGTGACACTTTTTGGTGTGAAAGAGCTTTTACATTTGCTATAAAGATAGAACTTCTTATATTAAAAACAAACACTCAAGCTCAGCCCATATTTAAAAAGTAACACAAAAGTAACGTAATGCATTACTTTCCATAAAAGTAACTACGTAACATAATTAGTTACTTTTTTAGGGTGAACGCAATGTTGTAATATTGCCTTATTTTTAAAAGTAACTTTCCCCAACACTGCCCCTTACCGTATTGTGATTATGTGTCCCCGCACAAAAACAGTAAAAGACATCCAGTGGGGACATACTGTAATTACTGATTATAATGACTTAGTACTGTTTTTTTACGCGTTGCATCACATCAAAACTAGGATTTTGTTTTTATAAAAACAAATCGATCTGCTTCAGAGGACATGTGATAAATTTACTCATAGGTTAGTTTACTTTCGGATATATCCAGAGCTTCAAAATAATAGCCACTATCCACAAGCATTACCAAGCTTGGAAGAGCCCAGATAATTTTTTAAAAGATCGTGTTTTTCTGAAAAGAAGAAAGTCATGTACCTAGGATGGTTTGGGAGAGGGTAAAATATGCTGTCATTTTCATTTTTGGGTGAACTATTCCTTTAAGTGGCTCTCCTATTAAAGAATGCAGTCCGTTCACCAGTTTAAACCCCTCAACACTGCACATTTTACATGTCTTCCTAGTTAAACACACCTGATCATCAGTTCATCTGTAAAGACAGCAAGACCCAAAATGACCGTGTCTGAAAAAAAAGAAAATGTGCAGTGTTGGGGTTTAGGAACCAATGTTCTAGCTCATAATAGCATTTCACGAACAAGTGTTTTAGATTTTCTGTCAGAATAGTTCAGGCCACTAAAAGAGACTTTTAGTCAGTTTTAGTCAATCAATATTTTACAATATTTGTATAATATATACATCATTTTCTTTTGTTTTTTCACAGTAAATAGTTTGAATTTAAATAAAACAGTTGTGAATCTGAGAAAACAGATTGTGTTGAACCACTACAGGGAAATGAAACCCATCTGGCAACCCTTCAGATTTGACAATATGACTTTTCCAGAATGCAGCCATGGCTGACAGCAACGGCTTCAATGAATCAACACAGCGGAGGCATGTGCAATTTTCTAAGCTCCTCTCTCTGACATCTTGAACAATATCTTTTTCAACCTATGGCTGTAATGGTTGAGGCCTGTCAACCCCACCAGTCCCCCTTGGCATTTGCTCTCGCATGGAGCACTTCGATGCATTCAGTGTGATTTAGATCAACTACCTTGGACAAAACCACTTCGTCAGGAAGGTATGAGGAGGGGAGGGGATAAGCAGGAACTTGAGAAATGGCTCTTTTATCAGCACTAAAGTGCCGGTTGATCGATGGGCTGAGATTAAAGAGACTCCGATGCTGGCCACGCTTGAGAGAGACATCAGGACAGCCTGCCAGGACAAGTTTCTTAGAAGCGCGTTTATGTGAGTAAGCGTATAGCCGATTTGGTAACTGGGTTCACTCAAGGACAGGAGTAGGGATTCAGGTCAGAACATTCCTCTAGAGAGACACAGTCGAGTTGGCCTGAGGGAAAAGAATCTGTATTTTGAGGATAGAGTCCCAAACTGTTTGGCATCTGCTCAGCGCTATTGGTCAATCAACAGGTTTTCTTACATTTAATTTTTTTTTTTTTTTTATCATTTATAGTCTCCAGTATTTATTCTGCAGGTGTGACTATACCTATAATTCAGTGTGGCTCATTTCTTGTGTGGCACCTTCAAGAAGCATTTTGCACAGCAATGTGAATGAGCTGAGCAATCTCAGTTTGTCCTTCAAGAATTTGGCATTTTACTGTAAGTATTCAGCAGAGAAAGAATTTACCACAGGAAGGTGAATAACCCGTCTTATTTCCCCAAATGCCCCTGAGCTAAACAGGTAAACTGAAACAGGCATGTAATTAGTAGAACTTGTTAAATTACTATTGCTCACATGGTTAATGATTTGAATAATCTTTTGCAATTTACTCGCCAAACAGCATGGAATGTGTCAAAAAATTACTGATCTGCTTGGACAGCCATTCTCATTTATTATTATTATTAAACAAATTATTAAACTATTTTACTTTCACATTTTCAAACATCTTTTGCTCAACATATTTTTATCAGAAAATGTTGTGGTTTATTTAACATGTAGTCTGCTAATTCAAAGATTGCTTTCTCCCATTAAGCTGACACACTTTTATAGCAATCTTCAACTAATTATGATTTTTGGACAATTGGTGGCTAATTTAGAGTAAGTATTATCTTACTGAAGGTTTGGTTTAAAAAAAAAAAAAAATTAAGATAGAAAGAAATCACAAGTTTTCATATGAATCACATCAAACAAATTCATTGTAAACATTGTAAAAATAGTAATGTTTCCTAGTGAGATCAGGCTTTAAAAGTAATAGTTCACTTTTTTTTCTTTTTTTTTATTGCTGAAAACGCACCCATTTGATGGATTTTCTCTGCAGTGAATGAGTGCTGTCAGAATTCAAAATGTCACAATCCACATTACGCCGGTCCATCCAGTTAACATCCCGTGAAGCAAAAAGCTGTGTTTTTATAATACATAAATCTTGGATGGTGTAAGAGTGATTAAATGTTCAGCAAATATTCATTTTTGGGTAAACTATTGCTTTAATTTTGTGCCCTGTGTTAGAGGAAGAGCATTGGACGACAGCCATTTTCCAGCCATTCAGAGATGGTTCTGTCTTGACGGGCTGGACACATTTAAGAGTGAACAATGATTACAATAACTGAAGGAGATCAAATCAAGTGGCTTTTTAATTGCAGGAGAGAGACTATTACTGACGCGCCCACATGGAACCAGCTCTGCTCGGCCAGCACTACCACATTTCACTGCAAATAAATCTATATAAATAATTAAAACATAAAAAGCCAAGAAAGACGATAAAAACAGCAGGGAGATTCACTCACATTTAGTAGACATGATAATTACAGAAAAGGGCAAGATGAAATATGGGGACACCAAGACATGGAATGGGGTCAGAAAACTAAACAACGAGGGTAAACAAAATGTTCCTGAAGAGTTTGCTCTGGTGCCATCTGCTATATACGTCAACTCTGACATATGTGGCATTTTCAAAAGTTTATCTTTTTTTTTTTTTTTGCATTATAGGCTACAATGAGCCACATCTTAAAATCTTATTTCCTGATGTTCTGTAAATCTAAAAATATGGTGTAACGACTGCAGCAGTACTGTAATGGGGGGGATGTGCTGTACCATCTGTGCTGTGCTTTTGAAGGTCATTAGCAGGTCCACATGGAATCTGTGCTCACAAAACTCTGCAGATTTTCACAGAATTGGAACATTTGTCTTTTACAAAGTTCTACCGCATGTTTGTTTACTGAAATGCGTTCAGCTACTGATAAGAGATCTATGCAGAAACTGAAACTCGAGAGAGAGAGATTATGTCTGCTTCAGTTTCAGTCAGCACACATGAAAAACTTCAATTATGTAAATTACTGCACACATGTAAAATAAAATCCTTGCCTATTTAGAATTGTTAAAACATGCATGGTATTCGATAAAAGAGTTCTTTATGACCACATTTGAGTCACAAGGTGCCATGACACTTTTACAACCCATAATGCTACAGTAATCATTAGCACTCACTGTGAAAGGTTTTTGGTTTCAAAAGAAAGCTGCGGCAATGAAAAGTACAAGCACATTTGGTCTAATCACATTGGTCTCTACTGCTCATGTTTTCAAGCAACAACTATCTTCGCTCCTGAACTCACAGATGCTGACCTAAATATTAATATCTTTCCATTTCACTTCCCTCGTTATGTTTGTTACCCACAGACACCACATCCTCTTGTTACAACCATACCTGACAGTCTGACTTCTTTCCTTTTTCAATCTATATGCTCGGATAGATTGACATTGTGTTGATTATTTATTAAAATTAATCATATACAATAATAACAATAATTTAAAGTAGTTAAACAGCATTTAATAATTGCAAGCAATGCTATGCAATTTATTGCATTTAATTTGATTTATTTATTTCAATATCATACAGTTAATACCTTTTTCATTTGAATCGATTTACAGCTCTAGTACTATTATATATGTCTTGAATAAAATAAGTCTGAGAATTTCCAATGTTCTTGTTCTTGAAGAGTTGAAATAGTGAAGATGAGGGCAAAATGCTTCAGTGTCTGAAGTGTTTAGCTGTGTTGGGTCTAGTGGATGTCAAGAGGCACAGCCAGGAACGCTTTCTCAGGTCGTGTAGTCACAACACAGCCATCAACCCCACAATCACCAGGTAAAGACAAACACAAAAGTGACCCCCTGCCGCTTTACCCAGGTGTGGGGCGACACCGCAGCAGGGGGAAGCTCACAACCTTTAAAGCAGGGCTAGATCAGGCAAGCTTTCCTTGAAAGTCATGCTGTCAGAACCACTCTGTTACCAATGTGAGCTGTTTATGAGAGTTTCAAGGGAAACGTTACTTGAAAAAACATGAAGCTACAGTGGTACAGATAGATTGATAGATAGTTCTTTTGACAAAACTTTTCTCATCAGTGGCACTGCCAATGTAGAAACACTGTTACATACATGGAGAATCAATTATGCCTCGCTTCTTAGAAAACAAATGTCGCTGTGCTTCACTGTTTGTCAGTACAGTGGTCAAGATAACAATGAAGTGAAGATGTCCAGTGGAACAGCATGTCTAGTGACAGACGCATTCGTGCTGTGAGGAATTTATCACTATGGCTCCATCAGTCTCTGCCCAGCCAAGCTGCCAGTCTTTGGATGAAACCCCACTTGGCACTGGCCACTAGCTTTTAATTTCAGCCACGGACAAACCATCAGGGAGTGAAACCTGCAGTTAGTCTCTCTCTGAAAGGGAACTTTGGGTTGATTGGCTGTGCTTGTCTTACACAAAGCAGGTAAAAAAAAAAATAATAATAAAAAAAATAAAAAGGATCTGTGGACTCCCTAGACATACAGAAGATAAACTGTAGTTTATTTTGGCCTGCAATGTAATCAAACACTGACATATTTAAACTGATTAAGTAACAATTTAATGTAATAATGATAACAGAATTTGTTCATATAATAGAATAATGAATTATTCAAATGAATATAATTTGTCGTACATCAAAACCCCAACTTTAGTTGCAAAGACTGTTCACATTTAACGTGACAGTACATTTCAAGTGAAATAAAATGAAATCATAACATGTGGCCATTTTTACAATTGTTCATAGAATTTTTGTGTGCGAGATTTAGTTATTTCAGTATGAATCAACGTAATCAGAGGCCAAAAAAGGATTTCACCAAGTATATTTTGCAAAGTGTTTAAACTGCATTGACTAATAGAAAGCTGCTTTCTTTCAACGTTGTGAGCTATGTTTCATACGCTACACTACTGACAATAAACAATGGGCTTTTTGCTTAACATGACTGAAGAAGGTGAAACCAGCAGAACCCCTAAAGGGACATCAAGATGGTACAAAAATGCAAATGTTTTGCAAGTGAATGCAAGGTTTCTACAGAGAACGCAAATATTTCACAATTAAATGCAAAGTTTCTTGGAGTAACGTAATAGTTTTCCGGGCAAATGGAAGGTTTCTTGGGGGAACACAATAACTTTGCAAGAAAATACAAATGTGTTTTAAGTGAACGAATGCAAATGAGATAAAGATAATGCAGATGTGTTGTGAGAGAATGCAGAAGTATTGAAATACTTTTTTTTTTCTTTTGCAAAGTTTCTTGGGGGAAACGCAATAGTTTTGTAAGAAAACGCAAAAGTATTTAGAGCTAAGCTTCTTGAGAGAACTGGTTCGACTTTATATTAGCTGGCCTTCACCGCTACATTTAAACAAATCAGTTGGTACAATCCACTTATTTTGTACATACACCTTTTTTAACATTGAACTTATATTGAAAAAAAAACAAAATGTATACGTAATTACATCTGCAAATAATTTCTGCACTCCCTATTGCTCCTTTTGATATTTAAGGGGCTATTTTATGTCCATTAGATGCTCTATAGGAACCAGATTTGAAAGTGGAATGAAACTCACATCACACTGTATGCCACCATGTCTCAATGTGCTGAAGCATGTGGTTAAACCACTATGCCATGACTTGCTATGGCACATTATGAGCTCTATCAACAGTAAAAACAGAGAGGATACAGCATGCAATGTAAGATGTTTGAGTGTGAAGTCAAACTGTGGGGCGTGCAGAGGCTTATTTCACCATATGCTGTGACTATTCTCTTACCTTTTCACGAGAAATTTTATCCTCAAGGGGAAAGTCATTTATTCCTCCTCCTGTGTCTGTGGCCCAGAGGCATTGATTCCAACCAAGGAACTGAAAAATAATTAAGAGCTATTTCTGCTTTTAACTGTTTGCTGTAGGCACCGGCTTCTCCACATGCCTTTCAGACTTATTTAAAACAGCTTCACAAAGTAGAGCTACAGATGCAGACAGCAGGACAATGACATGGTCAGTGATATTTAAAAATGCAAAGAATGAAACTCTGCTTGAAAGACTCTGTTGCAATTTAATGTCATAGGGTTGGAACACTGATATATGTTTGGGCTTGAAATATTCCTAGATGTTATATATGTTACACATGCTTAGACACACACAGTACACACAGCGAGATTAAAGCTAACTGGGCATGTGTCACTTTGGCTTGGGTCACTCAGGTAATCTCTGGTCACCTTTAGTCTCTGAGATAGTCACACTCAACAACCTTAAGCCTCTGCACTTAAAACAAATCTGTTTCACGCACAAGTTAATCACTACTCTTTCACAGCAGTATGCGGTAAGAGTGTTCCTTTCATCTAGTAAATGCTGGTCAATTAGTTATGCCATTGCTTTGAGTTTACTATATATATTTTTGTGCTTATAACACAATATTAAAGATGCATAGAAGAGAGCAACTGCTGTGAAATGGTTCAGCTGTAAAGAGCCTGTGATTATCTGTTTGTTTTTTGGAAGAATGTATCAACAAATTTTTTTATATACATACAGTGAAAGTCCCTTAGGTCCAAAACAACACTGTTATTTATTTATTTAATAATTAGCATTAATTAACACATATGTTGCTCAATGTTCATGTTATAGTATTTATTTATCTATCTTTGTTAATGTTAGTTTGTACAACATCATATTTGCCCGGGTGTATTAAAGAATATTAACAGATACAACAATGTATATTAACTCAGATTAATAGATCAGTTAATGTAGGTAGTTAATGTAAACTTATGTAGTTAACTAATGAAAGCCTAGTAAAAATTAACTCAAAAATCTAAGAAACGTTTGTGCGGGGGAAAAAATAAAATTAAACTTGAATAAAAAAAAGAGAATAAACTTCATTAGAGATTTCTTTTCTTACAAATATGTAATTTTTGTAAATTCATTGAAAATGACAAAAAAAATAAATAAAAAACATATACAAGCTAAACCTCATGTAAAAATTGACACCGTGTGCATTTTTAGAAAACTGAAATGATAAATTGCCCCATTTAATGCAATGAATACTAGATGTTCTTCAAAGCAAGTTCATCTTCCTTCTAAGATGCATGCATTTTTTAAAGGTTACTGTATAATACAGAGGTGGAGACATAATATATGCTTTCAGAGTCTTATCCTCTGGCACTGTTGTACTGTCAGTATCATATGCATGCTTGGTTAAATCCATATCACTGTGGACATCTCAAGTATACATCATTCATACTCTCTTTTTCCCCATGAATACATTTCAGGACTGTTTTCAGATCTTTGCTATATTATCGCTGAACGCCGGTCAGCAAAATAGCTGCAATTTAGCATTTGAGACTTACAGCTTTCAGAGATAAATGATAGGGCCTCATTAAGGCTGCCATAAAATAATTACATCAAAGAAATGAAAGGGAAATCGAAGATGATGCCTTGATTTGCTGTTATGGTGAATGAATAGGGGTATTCTTGCCACGTGTCAAGGCTCAGCATTAATGTGCTTTAAGAGAACAGGATGTAATGTGATTTTCCCGTGCTTAGGCTGTGCGCTTAGCCACGAGCAGGAAGAGGTAATATAAGACGTAAGAATGTGGCTTAGTTTTTGAGAGCTCATTTTCCAAGCAGGGGTTATGTTTGCATCAACCACCCAATCTGGCTGATTTCATCTTTTGACACAGTAATTTATTGATTTAGACTGATGCTTGTACAAACACACGCACCCAGGTTCATTGTGACTGGGATTGCGCACCTGATCGTAGGTTGTGCATAATTATTGTGCAGCAGTGGCAGACAAAGAACCAAGGGAAATGTTAATTAGCCACACAGAAGAGCATCATGTCCATCTGCCCAAGGACGCCCGGTTCAACTGAGATGACAAGCACTGACAGATGCGTAGCCATCTCACACGCTCCCTTTGAAATCTATCGGGATAATCTCCGGCATGTTTAGAACTTTGATTAAAAGTTAATGAACTTACAGGACAAGGTATGTTAGGCATCTGTAGAATTCCGGCATGGCAGAATATTCTTCATGGTCCAGTAAAGAGAAAGCATGCTAGCTGTCACTAAGACGCTCTGCTGACAACGTGTCAGTTGAAGTATGTGTTAAGTATCCGCTCGAGCATTGTGCGGTGCAGGTGATTGACTTAGCAAAGTGGCTCCTGTGTGTCACAAGGCCGATAAAATGGCACGTGAGGGAATGTCGTTTAAATGGGTTATTGTAATGACCTTCAGTGGGAGCGCATGGCTGCTGTAGATAAATTCCGATTTCCTAGCTCTTAATTACGATGAGCTGAAGAGAAGATAAACACTTAACAGCCTCTCATGGTCAAGTTGACAATCCCTCAAAGGCCACAAAAGAGAAATTCCGTTCTAGATGATAAACCACAAGTCCAAAATCATTAGCAGCGCAATATGGACCAACGAGGTTTCCTGGTAATGACAATGGCAATGATTCTTTCTAATGCTCTGGCCTTAAGCAGTTGAAGTAATTCCTGTCGATCAGCAAAGAGCAGATGTAACGAGATGGTAATAAAGATGCTCTGTAGTCTGTTCCTGATGTGAATTTCCTTTTTACAACGGTGTTAAAAATAATTAAAACCAAAAATGATATATTATACTAAATAAAACTCCACAACTTTATTATTATTTTTATTACACATATAATTTGTTATTTTGGGGTAAAACATAGAATATGAATATAATATGAGTAGTATCAATCAATCAATCAATCTATATCTGGAAGTGCATTGGTTCACTTTTAAAAGGGAAAGAAGAGGATGTGGAGGTTGGTAGAAAAGAGCGTTCTTCAGCATTCTCTCGGGTTTGAAATATCAGGAGAGGGAGACAAAGTGCGGTGGGCACTGTCATTGATCACATGTCTTTGACCTTCACAGTAGCTTAGTTTGGAGATTTCCAAAGTCACCTCCGGTTGGTGTAAAATTGACATTTCATTGTGAAATATGCTCCAGAGTGCTCTTTTCACACATTCAGTTCCAAAACTTTCAGCTTTTTTTTTTTTTTACTGCAGACACAGAATGTGGAAACTGAAGGACTTCAACAAAGGTTCAGATCACTGCAGCAATGGAAAAAAAAATGCTTATGGTTAAATAGGGCATCAGGATTATGTGTGAATATTTGTGGATCAGATTACATAGGCTGCATTGGGCCAGGTTGGGAGTTGCTATTATGTTACAATGAGAGCAGAACACAAATCACTAAGAGCAGTCCTCTGTGGAGACCTTGCAATGTAGATTTATGATGGTTTTCATTATTAAAAAATTGTCTGGTTAGTAATTATCTTATGCTACTAATGATTTGTTATAGTTTTTCTACCTGAATATATGTCTCCATAAAAAAAATGTTTTGCAATTATATTGGCTGCTACTGATCATGACAACATCATAGAAGTTGTTTAAAATATACAAAAGCACCAATTAGTATTACTACTTACGTCAAGATGAATCCACTAAATGACTGAAGAAAAACTGGGTTAATGCATTGATGAAGCAGAAATAATAAAGAATGGCATTTTATTTAAAGGAAAATCAATAACAATGCTATTAAGGTGAAACATCCAGCTTCTGTCAAAGGCTGACAACAACAATAGCGAATGATTTCTCATGATCCATGCAGGCATTTAATGGTTTTTAGTAAGAATAAAATAATACATCACTCACTGCCTCTTTGGCTTTCACAAAACTGTAATGGTTTTTAATGTTTCCTGTTCATGAATTACAGTCTATTATTTTTTAAAATGAATAACTGTATATGCACATATCTTAAAATCTTGTCTACCAAAATATTAATAGTAATAATATGATTGTCATCATTACTTCTCAGGGGGAAGGATATTGTTATTCAACAGCAGGGCATGTTGTTAAATTATGGGGTAAGTTGTCACAGTGGAACATGCCATTAAAACAACATCTCTGACCGTTACCAAGTCCTCTTTCTCTGCTTCAAGTGTGAATCTCAAAAGAGATTTACAATAAGAGTGATATTCATTTTAAGCTAAGCTTATGAAATCTGGCAGTACACACTACAATCTCCGAACTCAATGTGCCCTGGTTTCCTGGACACCAGTGTTTTAATGATTCAGAAAAGATGAATCACTGTCTGGCCAGCTGAGATGTCAGTATGGACATAAAAGTTAGGATTGTGATTGTTTAGTAGCACAAAGTGAGTATATATTAGCATCATTTGTTTTTTTCATCTGGTTTTGTTTGGACCTGATGAGAGAATTATATGCTTTCCAGCTAAATATAAACTGCTATATATATATATATATATATATAACAACTAAACTGTATAACAACTATGAAACAATTTAAAACCCAGATTAAATGTTCAAAAGCATCAGTTTGGGTAAAAACACAAAAACATTAAACTAATAAATGGTGTAAACAGCCATCAATGACAGTTTACCACAACCTGACATTTATGGATAATACTTTGTGTGGAAAACATAGGGCAACTTTTGTTAAAGTCCACCAACGGTTGCAGTGCAGTTTATTGTATTTACTGGATTACAAAAATATAATTTTGTAAATAACGCTGGCTGGGGGAGGGGGTGGAGAGTTAAATCTGTCTTAAACCAAAATATTAAGCCTTTTACTAGAGAAAACACACTTTTGTAATTGGACTAGCCTAGTCTGCCCAATATGTAAGTGCAACATAATTACACAATAATGTGTTGTATGCCTTTTATAAATGATAGGACGTTACATCACAAATATGATAGTATCCTACACTACTATCAACATACAGTGAATATTTCACAACCTACATGCCGAACTCACGTCACTCTACTGCCTCACACAAACCCCTCATAGAGAGGGCTGGGTATATGTGGAGCCAGCTCTACTGTTGGTTTAAATTATTTACACATGTTGTTCTGATTGGGTGAAATGCTTGTCAATCAAAACTGTTCCGCGCTTACGTAAAGAAATGGGCGGGTAAAGCCAGCGGAGGACAGAAAAAAAAACAAAAACAATCCACCCCGGCGTCCATCTTGAATACAGTAAGCCAACGGTGACTGACAGCAACGGAGAGGGAAATCGCGATAAACTGAGTTCCGACCGCTCTTAAAAGTCAACCGACCGCGAACGCCGGGACAATACGTATTGAAGGATTACATTTAGTGACGTTATTTATCAATTCCGTCTGATTTTGGTGATATATTCCCGACGGGGCTGAAGAAGTTATTTCAGAGGCTGTAACGTTACGTGCTAAGCTTTATTCAGCCGTCGACATGTCTTAGTTTAAAACGTCTGTTTGTTGTAACCACCTACCTTACCAGTTTTGGAGGAGAGTTGTGAGGTCGGGTATTGCAGGTTTGAGTCATTAACACCAGAAGGGAATGTGGATATAGCGCGTTTGGCCATATTTAAGTCCTTCACTGTCAACTTGAGCTCGCGCGTGCGCTGAATCGTGCGCGTGACCCCATTTATTTCACTTTATCTACGATCTGTTGTACTACAGATATTATATGTAAGCACAAAGCGAAGTGAGCGTGATGTGGAAACATCGCTTAGGGATGTTAATTCCATTTTTATCCCCGTAAATGTGCATGCATTCAGTGTACTGCCATAGACTTTTCAGCAGGTATTTTGCGGGCATTGCTCTGCTTGAAATTTTCGTTCCTTTGCGTTAACAGGATTTTTTTGTCTATATATTTTATGGCGGGTTCTATGCATATTCTGTTCAGTTGTTCTGGTCACTGGGATTGGGAGCTGGCCCGTTTACAGAACGGGTTTATTCAACGGGCTCGTTTATACTGAGCGCGCGGCAGAGCAACATTGCATAGATACAGTATTCGTACGCATTGGAATTTCCTCGTTATTGATATGGGTTTTAAAGCAAACTGCACGGACAGTCATAGATCACTTTATTTCTAAAAGCTCGTCTGCTTTGAATGAACTATAAACTAAACAGTGGACACTTTAATCCCGTTTCTAAACCTAAATCTGAGGACTATAAACTGGCGTTGGATTTGTGCACTGCCATATATCACTGACTCGGTGACATGGATGTGTTTCACTGACTGCTGATCAGTGGTTTGAGGAGAAACTTGAATGCAAGGACTTTTGGATTTTGTAGGGCAAGACAGAAGATTGAAAAATGGGACCTGCAACAAAGCTGGCTTTTGGAGTGTTCCTCATTTCCTGCTCCTCAGGTGGGTGTTAATACGTTTTGACCCCTTTAAATGCAGTATGCATATACAGAGTGTATATTAGTATCATGACATGTCTCTTTCTGTGTGTATGTATGTGCCACGGAAGGCTCTTTCTCGTGTTACTCCGCATTGAGATCGAATTCACTGGTTTCTCGTAAAATTGCTACATAATACCATCTGAATATAATCCGAGCATGCACCTTACAGGAGCAGCGTTTGATGCCAGGATTTTGTAGCTTATTTCCTCAGTAACTGGTCTGACCAGTCCCCAACACAAGAGTTGAGAATACACACACTAGTAATGCATTGAACTACTGTTAGTGCCAATAACATTGCCCAGTAACATTTTGCTGGCTGCTGCTGCTCATGCATGCATGTTTTATATGTTGCATGTAAACCCCCTCTACTGGTAGCTCTTATTTTTTTTTAATTATTCATGGATGAGGACTGTTACATGTTTAAATATATGAGTGATAAAAAAATCATTTGATGAGGCCAGCAAGGCCAAAGGTCATATTTGCATGTGAGAACATTAGATAAGATACAAGTGAGTGCTGGAGTTCATCAGCATGCACCTTAATAATCCCATTCATTCAGGAATATTTAAGGAACTGCAAGAGAAATGTCGGATGTCTCTTAACATACTTTTTGAATTTTGCTTTTATTGAAAAATGCATAATAGGCACAGTCTGTGCCTGTACTCAGTGTTCCCACTACATCCCTCATCTTGGATCGCACTTGCCCACACATCCCTGCGCTCTTTTGACTACAGAGACAATTAATCAATACAATGTTATATTTGAGCACATCGCTTCGGTATTTATATCACTCTAAAGGCAGAAGTATGCAGGAGCATCTGGGTAACATAAGAAACCGTATCTTTTGGGTCACATTGCACATGCTCTCTGAGGAATTGGTGTAAACTAATGGGATGAGCATATAAACCATGAACTCCGCTTGAAGTGATATGAAGAACCTTTCACCTATTTTTCATTTATTTATTTTATAGTTGTGGTTTTTAGATCGGCAATTAAAGTCGTTGGACTGTATTGCTGTGTTACACAACTGTTTGTCCGATACTTTAGGATGTCAGTGTTTGTTTTGTCTGTATTTGGACCTTGTTTGCTACTGTTTAGATGCCAGATATAAATGAACAGTTTGATTTTGTGTGCCACATCTAAGCTGTTGCAGAAGTTTTGCCCAGGCATGAGTTTATGACTGCTGAGAGAATCAAGTCTGAGCAATTGCCCAGTCGAATGTGAATTATGCCTTAAACGTCATGACTCTTAAAATTAATCACAACTGCCAACATCTGACCGAAACACACAGGAAAATAGGAAGCATAAAGAGGAATTTGATTTGTGTATTTATATATTGGAAATTATTTAGCTTTTTTAAAAGCTGAATGACACAAACTGTTATAGATATATAGTTTTATTTTAGTTGATGCTGAAATATTTTTGTCTTTTTTTCCAATGGATTTTTATGTCCAATTGACAGGATAGCATGGATTATAAATAGAGGTCGACCGATGTATCGGTTTTGCCGATTAATCGGCACCGATAGTTGATTCCCAGAACTATCGGTTATCGG
>JAUMHP010000057.1:9762595-9774948 GCA_032361065.1 Enteromius trimaculatus
TTGATGCTGAAATATTTTTGTCTTTTTTTCCAATGGATTTTTATGTCCAATTGACAGGATAGCATGGATTATAAATATTTTTAAAATGTTTTTCCCCCTCCAATTTCTAGTCTAATCCTTTTAGGAGCGATTAGATTTAACTATCTGTTTTTTGTTTGTTTGTTTGTTTTTTTTTTTAACTAAAGCATTAGAGTGAAAAGGTAACACTGATGTTGATGCATTACAAATCTACGCTGTTGTTTTGGCATGAGGCAAGTTATATTTTAGCAATAGCAATTTGTAAACGGATACAAGATACATTTATCATTATTGTCATTACTAAGATGAATAACTTTGATTTTCTTAAACTTTAACATAACTTTGTAAGCGTTACGCAGTACCTCAGATGCAATGGATGATAGAAGATGGAAGTAATGTGCTTTATTTGACCTTAGATTGCTGACCACAAATATCTTAGTTAAACTTTTGAACTTTGTTCAGCAGCTTTGCTTGCTGTATCTGTTTTTGATGTAAATATTTACCTGCTATTAAAAGTACATGCCGTGGTCAGCTGTTTTTCATGAGAGCTTTGGTGGAACTGAGTGTCTTGCAAGATTAGCATTTAAAGCAAGCAAAAACCAGGTTGTGTTTCTCACAGAATGCATTATCATTTGGCAGTTTGCATTAAAATTACACATTTATGCACAGTGTGTTGTGCGCTTATGATTGTGCTAGTGTTTTAGACTACATCATGACTGGAGTGCAGAATGGAAGTAATAGTGGTTCCACTTCCAGTGTCTTATTCACTGTAATCTATCAGCACAGCTGTTGTGGGTAGGAGAGGTTACATTTATTTCCCTTGTATAACACCCAGACAGCTTAGCTGGTTCACTGTACAGCAACACAACTTCTGAAACAAATCCCCAAAACAAAGGACTTTTTGTGGCATGGATAATATATATTTACTCTAGAAATCTTCTTTTTTTACGGCAACAACAGGGTTGCTGATGGGCGTTTGGATTATGCAGTAGCTACGAGGTGGCAAAAAAAACAATTTTCACAAAAAAAAACTGTTTACTTTAACTCACAGTTTTCTCTTAAACATATTTGATGAGTGAACAAGGCTTGTTGTTGTTTGTCATGTACTGTAGGGGCAGAAGGAAATGGTCAGACGATTGGTTCCTCTCTTCAGTAAACCTCCAAATATGTCTCATCGTGTCTGTTTTATGAAGTGATTGTGATATCTTTATTCGGTTAAAATATCTGAATTTTGGTTACAAAACAACATAATAATAATAATAATACTAATAATAAGACTTTCAGCTCTTATTCTGCAGTGATGGACATTGATTATGCCCATCTTTGATATCTTAATCGAAGGCATCTTGAGTAAAACAGATCCATATTTAACGAAGCACATCTAAAAGACCTGAACTGGAAAGGCTGTGACCTGTTTTACAGAATAGGGAAGTTTGTATTTTGGAATTTTAGATTAATTTAATATTTCTTTTTTATATAGATTCATTTGAATCAACAAAATAAGTTAATAGCCTCTACTTTCAGGTTGAATCGTAAACCGGGGGTCAGCTCAGTATTTATTCACATGCTGCAGCTGATTAGATTTGAGGATTGTGTGTGCTGTAGTGCTTTTATTGTTTATGATCTGTTATCTAAGTCTGGATTGTGACACCTATTGTAATTTTAAATGAGCATGTTTTCATTTTAACTGGTGTCGTGTGCAAAGTGTACCAGGGATTTTCCATATTATCTGATAGCGCCAACAAGTATAGTGTATAGTTCTACCAAAATGAAAGTTAATTAATATTAAATTTGACATTTAATATTGTAGTGACACATTATATATGGTAGACACATTTGTGTCTCTGTAGCAAATGCCATATTTAAAACTTAAATAAAACTAAATGTGTGTCTAGTATGCAAGACGTTGATACTGGATTTAAGTATACAGTCTGATGAGCTGTGCTTTAGAGTGAAGCATGGCACTGTTTTATTTACATGAGCTGCTCTTAGTCCAGTGTTTTCAGTGTCTCTCAGAGGTTTGGTTCACAGTAAATGCTGCTCCGCATGAATTCTGTAAGTGCTGTGAGTTTGGCTCACTTATAGGCAGCACGTGCCAACCTCCTTCCCAATGTTGTAATGAAAATTGTCAACAGACATTTTATTAAAAAGCCTATGGTTTGAAATTTGAAAGAAAGAAACAAAGAAAGACATCCACAAATATAATACGTTTTATTATAATGATATCAGATTTTCCTTTTTGTTCTTAGATTATCAAGCCTCTGATTTATGTGGACATGTCTTACTTCATTCATTTGTGTTGCGTTAGGAAGACAGTATAAATTAAAGCTGCAAGCAGCGAAGAAAGGGCCGTCGCACCTGGGCTCACTGCCTTCCGTGGCTTCAGGAAGACAGGGAACAGTGAGCAATATGCATTTAAAAAGGCAAATATAGAAATATTATGTAAAAATAATTTATATGTGCTAAACGTCCTATGTCTATATCTGAATATTGTTACGTGGATGTCTTCAGATCAGTACTTTTATCAAACATATCAAGTTTGAAGCAGATTGAACATGGTTTGCTTGAGAAAAGCACAACATATCCTGTTGTCAACAGGTGGCGCTATAATTAAAATGGAATATTGGCCTTCAGATGTGTTCAGGCCAGGACTCTTTTCAAACGTTTCAAAAGTTTGTGACAGATCAGGCATTTTATGGCTGAGATACAACAACTTCTATTTCCATGGCGAGACGCCATCAATAACTCAAGATCTGCGCATCCCGAAGGCCTTTAGGTCAGACTGAAAAGATAAAATATTGATGTCATCAAATCACTAGGAGTAGTTCATTACGGAGTAAAAAATGTCACTTCCTGTTGTCAGCAGGTGGCGCTATGACTATAAATGAATATGGGCATGTAGATCTCTTCAGGTCAGGAGTTTTATAAAAAAAAATGTGAAGTTTGAGGTAGATCGGATATTGTATGGCTGAGTTATAACAACTTCCTGTTTCATGGTGAAACATCAAATTTCGCCAGGCTCCACTTTTTTGTAGGTATTGGTGTGTATCAATTTTCATACATGTACGTTAAACACAGCTCCAGGCGCACACTTTTTAAAAGTGTATAGGTGGCGCTGTCGAGCTAGTTTGCCACACCCACTTCTGAAATCCATATCAGATGTATATTTTCACCAGTTCTGATGTGTGTGCAAAGTTTAGTGTCTTTTCAAAGATGTTTAGGCCCTCAAAACCGCGATTCATTTTGGAGAATAATAATAAATATGGCTGCAAGCAGCGATGGCGGGCCCTCGCCCGGTGGCATCAGGAGAGCGGTGCCCAGCAGACACATGCATTTACGGTAACCCTCTGCCAGTCTGGATTCAAGGAATACACCAATTAAAGGTTTAAGCCCAAATATAAATAGTGTCAAACACGCACACTAACAGAACAATATATAAAACTTTAGTAAAACTTTAGGTCAGTTATTAACATTAATTAACATCAACAATACTTTAATAAATACTACAGTATTTATTCAAGTTAATTAATATAAAAAAATTCTAAATTATTACAATTTTAATCTTATCTGTTGACATTAGCAAATGCACCATGAATTAACATGAACATTTTGAATAACTAACATCAACAAACAAAACTTAACTTCAAAAAAAAAAATATTTTCACAGCATTTGTTTTATGTATACAAAAGAGACATTATAAAGTTTTATGTTTAAAAATTTTATTGATCTAGAATTTTATTGATCTAGAACCGTAGAGCCCCTGTGCCATGCCCGGGTCACAATCTTTGCGGCGTCATTTTCATGAGTTTTTGAGTCTGTGTTAAAGTCCCCCAAAAGCCCTGGATAGTCGAGGAAAAAAAAAAAAAAATTATACAAATCTTTAGGAGATTTTTTTTTTATGCTCAGACCCTAATAATAAACTGAGCAATTCCAATAGGGTCCTCACACTGCGACGCTCGGTCCCTAATTAGTAGGTGTCAGAAATTCTGCCTTACTGTACTTGACCTTAGTCTTAGTTTAGTTGGTTTATCTCGGCAAAGTATCTTTACCCAGATGTAATCAGTGTTCTCTGCTCCACCATGTTTCTTTAATGCCAATCGGATGAATGTTTTCAGCCCAGTATCAAATGTCGGTATGAACCCATGTGCTCAGATTGTCACACTGTTATAAAACAATACTCATTCACCCCATTAAGTACACATCGCTAATATTTAAACAGCAGGTAAGATGGACTTCTAAAGAAGAATGGGCTTTCCCTAAACAGAAGAAAATAGTTTAAAAATGAAAAAGTCCTTCAATTAAAGTTATTCTGTATTGATTTCTGTGATCTAGATGATACAAACACATTATAATTAGATTTTTCCCATATTTTTATTTTGCCTAAAGTGCTAATGTTGGATTGATTGCTTGACCTTGAGTTGCTTCGCAGTGTATTTTGATCCTCGCCAACTGGACTTCCATGACATAGGCAGGTTGCAGCCACTGTTGCCCAAGATGCAGATGCCTCTGTGAATAATTTACAACCACGGTTGACCACTGCTGACGGAAGGGCTATTTGAAATCAAATGTGCTGCCTTTGTCCTCTAACTGTCTGCTTTGACCTGTGCCATAGTTTTCCTGTTTCTTTGTGACAGACTCTTGTGTGGTTAAATTGTGGTCAACTAAATATATCTGTTTCTCACTGTAACTGTAGATGTGTTAAAGGCTATTAGCTCTAAGAGCTGCTTGGCCTAAATATTCCGTATATGAATTATTTTTCAAAGAATGACAGGTTAAACCTGTCAACCCTGGATGTGTTGTCAAACCCCTGAACAGGATTTCCAAGTGTCTTCCAAAATGTTGTTTCATTATGCATCTGTACATGAATTGCAATGTGTTTGCAAACAACTTAACACAAAGTCAAGTTGCCTTCTGACAGCTAGACACTGGAACAAAGGCTGATCCAGCTTGCTTTTTTTTTTAATGCAATCATTCATTTCATGCATCATAGATCTGTGATCTTATGCTGTCAGGAGGAGCACATCAGAGCTTTCAGATAGTCCTGTGGTGGTGTTTGGTTGAGGGGGGTGGAGGGAAAATCAAAGCAGATTACAGGGATTTGCAGCAAAAAGTGTGTTAAACGTGATTGACAGACTGACATTACTTATAAATTGTATACATTGGTGAGTCAGTGGTGTGTCCAGATTTATTCATACAGACAGAATAAACTTTTAGTACCTTGGTATAAAAACAGATTAATATTTTAAAGTTTGGCTGCCAAATCAAAGTCTGTGTGGAAGACACATGCCTTATTAAACATCACGTGACCAAACTGGAAAACTGGTCTTCACTCATCCGGTTGTCAGAGAATCTGATAACACCAGATTAAGTTTTAGATAACCTAATAATGCTGTTTATTGTTTCTGTTTAATCGACTATCTAGATATTAGTGAAAAGAACCAGAAGTGGGATAATCCTAACAATAGGCCGGTTTCAAAATGAACTAAGATCGCATAAAACATCTGCGGACAATCACTGCTTCCATCCAGCAATAACAGTACAATATTATCATCTCCTAATAACCTGCACTATAAATCACTAAACATTAGGAGAATATAATAATTTTCATACATCAAATGATTTGTGCCTCAGAGTGAGCAGGTGAAACACAATGAATGTGCTTTCAGAGGTTGATGCTTCTGTTTGGAAGCGCAGTCTTGTAAGACATTTCTGGTAGGTAATTAGAGAAATACTTTGACGACAGACTTTGCTCGGGCATTTGAGAATAACCTTTAAAACATTTTCAGTCCGCTGGTTAGTCAGGGTCTGGTAAGTCTCATGACTTTTTTGCATTTGGAGGAATTTATTCGCAAAATGCATTTCCATTATTCGATTTAAACCCTTTTTGAACACGTCAAAAACCAACTCAAATGAGCATAAAACGTTTCTGTGACATAAGAGATTTTTTTTTTTTTTTTAAATTTGCCATTTCCATCACGTTTTTCACTTAGTACTTCAAAATGCACATTCAAATAGGGTGATTGAAAACCTGTTAATGAGTTCTGCTGTGTTGTTCCTGAATGCATTTTTAGTAAAACAGTGCCTTATTCAATATGCAGAGGACCTAAATAGCATAGCCTGGTTTGCAGAATACACAAGTTTGTTTTGTGCAAATTGTGATGTTTTGAGACAAGAAAACCATAAAAAAGAAAATTATGACTTCATGACTGTTTTTTATGTCAAATAATTTGACCTTTGTTTTGTTTAACTAACAGTCATGTAATTCATGATTAAATTTTTGATGATTAATGATCAGTTTTTTTCATTTCACTCTATATCGAGGGACTAAATCTAGTAGTTACATTTTTTACTGTCTTACAATCAAGAAGAAATCGAAATGAAATGCAAATATTTATGCAACAATTCTTAAAATATTTGCTTCATTCTAACAGTATCCGTGTTTGAATGTTTCGTGGAAAGAACAGACTTGAATGCCAGGAAGTGTGTTTGTAATGGTAAAGTGCAAGGTCCCACACTGCTTGAGAGGGCTTTTGTCTTAGCTTCTCAGTGCGAGCATAGCCTAAGATGCTCAATTATGCAGTGAAAAGTTCTTTTTAAAGAGATTATTTAAGAGTTATTTAAGAGCGTTCATAACAGCTTCAGCATTTATGGAATATTGCATATGTATTGATATATTTTATTCATATTATTATATTTAAAGTTTAGTTAGTTAGAACTGTTGAAAAGTGGCTTAAAATGTGCAGTGCACACAGACACTAATAATCTGTTTCAAGTGGCAGTGCAAATCTGTTTTCAATATCTCAGTCAAATGGTTGTTTGAATGTGGTCAGAATAGCAAACATAAAATGTATGGAATCAGATTTCCAGAGATTGCAAAGACTAAGACTATTAAAGATTATGAAATCTCTAGAGCTCTGTGTCAATAAAACCATTCTAATTTACAAAATTGTCCATGAAGTTTCTCTTTATTCTGACCGTTCATGAATTGGCGCATTGATGTTTATACTCTATTGATGCCAGTTTTGAGGGTGGCCTGAAACGGAGCGCCTCATGCCACCCTCCTCCATTGCTTGGGTCTTGTTTGCTCTTGCCGTGAAACTGCATCTTAAGTAATTGGATAGCTATCTGACTGCAATTCAATTGTCCCAACCCGCATAAAAGCACTTGGGTGTGTTTACATGGACAATTTTATGTGCTTTAAACCAATAGAATGGCAATTATATAACTAGCTGATTACTTGACACACTTTTTAATGCTAAATGTGCATTTAATGCCCACTGGTGGCCAGTGCACTATGAGTTCATCTAGTCACTATGTGTCTTATGCTGCATGCAGGTATGGTAGTTAAGCACTGATGTCTGCACAGTTACTGATGCAATCCATGTAGGCATTACTGAAAATTAGCATTCAGCTTATTCACATGGAAATGTGTGGACAATCAGCCCTGTAGGTCACATTTTAGAAAAACAAACAGAACTGTGATGATTTAAGACGCACAATTTAGGCTATTTGTTGCAGTGTGCTTTTCATAGAGAATTTTAATGATTTGTATTTGTAATGAATGTAAATTTGACTGCATTGGGTTATTTTGATGCAAATGTTCTTATATTTAAAAACAAAAAATGCAGAGCTTCTGTTTATTGCTGAAGTGTACAATAACAATAACAAACTGTTATATAGCAAATAAATTAAAGCTGTAGTCCGTAACTTTTGGTGCTTTAGCATTTAATAAACAGAACTTCTCTGTTAATGTCTATGACGAATCATGCAGGGTTCTGGGCTACTCCGCAGCAGTACCTACTCAAACCAGTCTAAAATATTAAAAAAAATAAACATTTATTATAGGTGTACCATAGTGATTCAACACAAGCCGAGCACAAACAAAGTTACAGCTTTAAACACCAAGCAGAGTCTGATAGAAAATTAGGTTTTTGTCTCGCTCTCACTTACAAGTACGTCATTTGTTACAGCACAAGAAGTTTAAAAACTGAAGAGTTATGATGTGAAATTAAGAAATAGTTCACTTTCTGCACATTCAGGTCACTAATCAAATGATCAAATTGGTGGCATTGATCTTGTGAACCTTTGTACAGTGGGTCAGATGTTGTCCCTCCATTAATGCACAAGATGCTCTTTGGATCACTCTAAAATCAGTAAAGGTAATTGATAACATTAGCGTGTGGCTTGATTGTGTTATCAAACAGCTAATAATGTGTTGATAATGTTCCACAAACCATGTTCCAGGAATGTTTGAAACTGTCTTTGGTAGGGCTGTGCAATATAGACAAAATAATCATATTGCGATTTTATTTTATTTATTAATTTTTATTATTTTGAACGAATATTGAACGATTGCGAATTTATTTGCAATTTTGGCAACTGTTATTGCTTTTTCAAACAAGCTTCATACATACATTCTAAATGTATTCAGTGCACAAGAAGTGCATAACAAAACATTTCACAATGAAATGGTATTAGTATTAAGTTTAATAAACAAAACTGTAGTAAAATTGTCTTTAAAACAGACAACATGAAATCAATTAAGATTAACTAACCTCAACTCTAGTTATAACAATATATAAAAACTAATGTAAATCAGAACCAAAAAAACAGATTGCTCTCTTAAAGGTTTTTTGCAAGAAAAACCAGCATGTCCACAATTTCTACATTAATATAGTGGACCGTTAAACTCATAGTTCTACTGGACCACATATCTGTGGTCGTGGCAAAGTATTTCACCTGCTTAAGCTCATGCTTAACGCCTGCCTTACATTTCTCATACATTTCGGAAATAGCCATAACGCTGAATTTTTATGATGCTGTTTTAAGTGTTGGAACAGATTTGTAGTATTGCTCCGTTTTGTTGGAATAATCATTTCACAAGTCTTGCAAATTTCCTTGCTTTGTGACACATCCTCTCTCCTGAATCCAAAATATTCCCAAACGACTGACGTTGAAGTTCTCTTTGGCACCAAATTATTTTTATTTTTGACCCGCATCCAGTTTTTATGTTCTTTCCTCAGCTTCGTCGTGCGCGGAGTGAGCTCTGATTGGTTAACAACTTTCTCCCGCTCAGCTTAGCTGCTATTGCCCAGTGCGCTGCGTCAGCTCTGATTGGTTAACATATTAAAATCATGCGCACAAGAACGTATTCTGAATAAAAATCTAAATAAATTAATGGATAAAATCGCATGTGCTTAAATTCACAATTTTTTTGTGATTTAATTGCACAGCCCTAGTCTTTGGTGCGCTGCAGTTTTAAGGAGAAAGCGCTTAACAATAAATGTTGACTGAAGTAAACAACGTTAAAAAATGTAACTTTCCTAACAGGGTGAAAACGGATACATTATAGAAGCATGCTCATCATTGGTCATAGATATTACTTCACTACTGTATATACATTACAAATGTACCTGAATCCAAATGTACAATAATGGAGTTATGTGTGATTTGTAATCTCTCTTTCTGTCCATGCTGAGAGTATAAATGTGTCAGAGATGGAAAATTCAAGCACGAGGAACTTCAAATATGCCATCAGCAGCCCACTTCTAAACCTTTCAAAAAACCTTTGTTTCTAATGTGCGGGCAGAGTGTTGGTCATCAAGTTTATTTTGTGTAGGAAACCACCATAAGTGATCCATTAACATTACGGCGTACGGTTTGTTCACTTACTGAGTTGGCTGTCATTCATGGGCTGTGTTCAGAGTGTTTTAAGCTGCCACTTCTACCAGCTCTATATATTTACCCTGTCGTTTTACCTCATATAACCCTGCTGACTCAGAGGAGTCTGTGTATCCCAGCGTCTCATATTAAAAACCAAGAGCAGCTCAGCGGAGGGGCAAGAGCTGTTGTCAGGAAGAGCAGTTGTAGAATATGGGTCAGAGATTTATTGAGCCATCTTCTTGTTAGTGTAGAGGGCAGGTGAGTAATTCCCTTATGTTTACCACTTGTAATTAGTTTTTAATTTATTCTAGATGCTTCCTAATAAATGCTGAAGTCGTTGAAGCAATTTGGGGTGCTCCATTTGTTATTTAAAATGAGTAAATGTGATTCATCATCTGGTGATCGTTGTTGTGCGTCCTGGACACAGTCGTTCTTCTCTTCCTTGATGTGACAGTAATTCTAGCAGATTTCCTTCTAATCCCAATAACAGTGACTTGTGTCTCTGGAACAAATCCTGAGGATTTATCCCCACTAAGGGCAATTAGCAAAATAATTCCCACCAAAAATTTTCCTTAAGGATTTTGTTTTTGCAGTGTGATAAACCGTAACAATACCTATTTCTTTCAACAAATTATTGTTTCATTATGTTATTAAAATGCTAGTGAAACAAAACTTGTTGCAAGTAGGTTTGATTATACCCACAGCCATTCAGTATTGGCTTATTTACATTTTGTCACATATAAATATCACACATAAAAGTATCAGTTCAATAACATATCTTTTTTAATCTGACACACAATTCTACATTCACTTTAAATCTGACATCTAAGCTTTTCCAGTAAAAGAAGTGAATTTTCTGTGATTATCCAGGATTCAGTTAATTCTTGCACGTTTTTACACTACCATCGTTGCATGACCCATTAGAAATCTTTAGTATATGCAGATTCTGTGCTCAAGAAACAATAACAATAGTGTGTGTGTGCGTGTTTGTAATATTACGTTTGTTTATTCTACTGTGGCACTCCTAAATAGTGCAAACAAGTAGCATCACTATGCACACGTGTGCATTACATTTTAATAAACATTACTGTGCACGTCAGTGTTTTTATTACCACAATGCCAACAATTAGATTTTTGGACTGAAGATGCCGTGTATGTAATCATGGAATGCACACACTCAATTGGTTTTCTTGAAAGAGGTGGCTTAAGAATTTTTGGAGCATACAAATGTGCTGTTTGTGACGTGAAGAATGTTTGTGTAATTGCTTTATTGCAGTGTATGTGCATTGTTTTCTGTTCCATTCAACTGTACCCAGCATGGTGCCGCCACTAAACCTGTGCAACCAGTCCTCGAATACCTGGCCCAAAGCGTAAACAGTTCTTTGTGCTGCATAATATGAACATCAGCTCAAGCGTTGCAAAATGTCTGGATCGCAGAGGTTCCCATAGATGCACGATTGCTGCCAAACTAGTGTTTCTAACTCTTGACTTTTCCTTCTATTCTGTTACGCTCCATCAAAATGAGTGCAAGGAAGCATCTTTTGTAAACATGAGAGACTAAATCTGCTGAACCTGCACAAGATTCCTGGTGTCTTTGAACAAGCTTAGCTGTTTGTTTTGTTTGTGATGTGATGGTGATGAAACGGTGTATGTTTTGAATAATTTCACAAAACTCCTCACATCACTTCAGTGCCATTATTCAAGCACAATCTTATTTGCGGTTGTTTCAGGAAGAAGTTGGGAAACCGCCCTCCACCACATCCGGTTTTAGAGCCCTTCTGTGTTAATCAGGCTCGCTACTTGGTTAACCACAACACTTGCAGGTTTTATAATTTTATTTTTTTTAAGCCATATGTTTGCCTGTGGCTTCTACAAACAAAATGAAGTCCCATCTGAGTATCTCCACTTTTTTGGGTTATGTTATACCACTTTAATATCTGTAATAAACCTCCAAATTTTTTAATCTTCGATTGATATTCCGCTGTCAATCTGCGACTGACAGGTTGTGGTTTGTGCTTTATATTTTTTGTTGAGTGTAAAGTCTTGTGAGTGATCAATGAAGCAGGTCTCAGCTCTCACTGCAGGCAGTCCATGTCTTAACTGGCCTCCCCTGTGGTTTTCTTTTCCAGGTGCCATTCTTGGCCGATCAGAGACAAAAGAGTGTGTGTTCTACAACTACAACCCCAGCTCGGAGAACCGAGGAAATCGCAGCGGTATTGAGCCTTGCGTGGGAGAGAAGGACAAGAGGCTTCATTGCTTTGCAACTTGGCGAAATGTGTCAGGATCGGTTGAAATAGTAAAGCAAGGCTGCTGGCTTGATGATGTCAACTGCTATGACAGGTAGTCTCTAGTGGTTTATGCCTATTTGATGTTACTAAAAAACAAGATGGTGTGAAAATAATAACTAAAGTGGGGAGGGAAAAAAGGCCCATTTCTGATTAGTTGACAGGAAGTTTTTAAATTGTATATCTCAGGGATGAGATTTTTCCGGATTAATCCGGAATTCCGGATTTTCCGACCTGAAAATGTGACATATGTGAATCATGCAGATCTGTAAAAAGGCTTTTCTCGAGATGCGCATTAAGCACGGACACGCGAATGGTTACGGTGTTTATTACCACGACCGTTTGCGTGTCGGAGTTGAACGTGCTTTGTGTGTATCCTGCTTGTA
>JAUMHP010000057.1:9787299-9805686 GCA_032361065.1 Enteromius trimaculatus
TATATATACATGATTTTAATCTATTTCAAACCACGTATGACTGTGGTTTGAATCCAGTTTGTAAACAGCTTTTTATGTTTCTCATACAACGTTCTGAACTGATATAAGTCCGATACAAAATCTATTTTCTGTTGCCTGTCTGAACAAATCGTAAAGTATGATTCAGTGGCTCACTTTGGTTCATTTTGCTTTTGCAATGTGATGCATTTGACAATGTTCAGGTCCATACAATCGTATGCAATCAAGCCCTTTCAAAGAAAGCTCTATCTCTCTCTACTGTAGCATTCTCAGCCAGCTCATTCTGTTTTACTTCATCTGATGGTAAATAAATACAGGGGCCTGTGCCATCTTTTAAAGGCTCTCAGTTGGACTCTGTAGATGCAAAGGTCATTGCATTTAAGGTCATTTGGTTATAACATCTAGCTGAAGTACCTGGTTCATTTACAGGATGAGTGCTCTGGTCTGAGAGCATCTCCTTGAGGTTCTTGTGATTCACTTTTGACTAAACACTACAGATGATTCAATAAGCTGCGTGACTGCTGCTGGCTTGTAGAGTGTTTTCACCAGGTGCTGTCCTGTACCCTGTCTGTTTCTGGTTTTCTAGTTAGGGAATCTGGGTGGGGTGAGGTTGAATAAGATGGATAAGCCAAACTTTAAAAACCCCGTGTTTAGTAGAAGACTCGAATAATGCACCGTATGTACATATGAATGTTGTTTTAGATTGTGAAAAGAGCATGCATTTTTTATGTCTCAAAGAAAAAATCCTTTATTGATATTATTATTATTAAATATTTTAATGTTAATTTTGTACATCTGTATTTTAGTTTTATTAATTTATATCATGGCCCAACTGTCATTCTTCTTTTCTGGATCCATGAGAAGTGATGCTATTTTTAAAACTGGTCAGACAAAACACTACTAAAGAATCAATCCTTTACCTCAGACTTCCACTCACAGAGTTCACAAGATTGAACAAACAGTGTAGCACGATAGACAACATGGTGCAGCGTTGCAAGTATTGCTCCTGGGATTTGACCAGCAGCTTCTCTCTCTCTTGTCTTTTCTCTCAGAAACACTTTCGGTCTTCTGTGGCCATGTTTCTTCTCAACTACACCATTGAGTGAATGTCTTCATTTTACCAAAACTCTCCATTTTAGGTGCGAGCAGCTGTATTACTGTTGTGCTGGACATGCCATTTTCGTCCACATTTCTCTCGAGTATTTAACGCATTCAGGGCCTGATCAGACGTAATTGTTACATAATGTACAGATGAAATTTTATGCTACTATTCCCCTCAAATAAAGTATAGTGACTGCTCTCGAATGTGTGCTGTGTCTCACTGAACTTATTTGAAAAAAATTGTTGCATATTTTCTCAATGCTGGGATCAGTACTGTCCAGCCTGACAGGTTTTTGAATAGTTGTTATTGGTCAACACACCACTAGATGTCAGCATTTGGCCTAATTCGGTTTACACTCATTTTGACCCTATTTTACTAAATTTAAAATGTTTGAGCTCAGTAACATTATTTTTAATACTGATATTCAGTAATTATTAATAATTGGTAATTCAATAAATTAATGACTAATGCAGGTAAATTCATACTTCTATTTACCAAGAATCCATTAACCCGATAAGAGATTTCAAAAACTATTTTAATACCATATGTGACCACAAAAACAGGCATAAGGTGTCCATTTTTATTTTATAAAGGTAAAATATAAATAAGCTTTCCATATGCTTTGTTATGATAGGACAATATTTGACTGTGATACAACTATTTAAAAATAAATAATAAACAATATTGAAAAAATGCCTTTAAAGTTGTCCAAATTATGTTCTTAGCGATGCATATTATTAAAGATTATGTTTTGAATTTTTTAAGGTAGGAAATTTACAAAATATCTTCATGGAACATCCTTATTTAATATCCTAATGATTTTTGGCATAAAAGAAAAATCTGTAATTTTAACCCATACTGGCATATTGTTGGCTATTGCTACAAATATACACGTATATCAAATATATATGACTGGCTTGTGCTGTATGCAGAGTCCCATATTATTATTATTAGTTATTATGCATCCCAGTCGTTGTTGTTGTGTTTGTTTGTTTTTATTTTTTTTATCATATGGGGAAAGAGAGGATAGGCCCTCAAGATGGTATTCGAATTTGGGACGCTCCCACAAGGCAGTTGGACTGACAAAAAAATGAATTGGCTCTCCAGCAGTACGTCAGCAGGGACTGAATTCCCAGCTCTACAAACATAAAATGAAGTGTCCAGCATCTCAGATCACGGTTTCTCTGTTGAACTGAAGCACCTGCTCAGGCTGCTGTAAATGTCCTTGAATAACAGTGTGGGAGTCAACACATCATTCTCCTAACACACTGCTGTGTGCTTCACTGACTTTAACATAACAAACAGAAGAAGAAAAAACTATAATGCATCTGCTAGGTGAGATGTGCTCATGCCTTAAGGTCTGAGAATAACAAGGCTGCCATCTTAAAATTATTCTTATACTATATATTTTTTTTATGTTTTAAATTTGTTTTGCTTTAGCTAATATTGCAAGAGTTCACGCTTTCCTCATAATGAATAATAAGCAAATTTGGCGTGCTGTCTGGGGAGCGAGCCAGGAGAGCGGCGAACCCTAATGGACGAAGCCCTAGCGTGGGCAAGAGTTCGGCGTTCGGCTCGTTCACAGTCTGCCCCCGGAAAGTAAATGGAAGAACTAAATGGAAAACGGAGGAGAAGGGGTGGAGGAGGGATGCACGAAAGCAGGAAGCAGGGAAATGAAAAGCTGGGAGCATTTGTAGTGAAAGGGGAAATGACTTGATTGGGTGCGATTGAACAAGGGATGATTAGGTAACGGGCCATCAGCTGTGTATGATTATTTGTTCAGCGATCCTCTCGAAATTATGTTTAAACATTCATATAGTTATATTTTACTAATTTTATTTTATAAATCTAAAAAAAAAAAACATGTTTGTGAGGCTGATCTATAGTCACATGTCGTTCAGTTGAATTTCACAGACCAGAATTAAAAATGTTGATTAAGAACAACAAGTAACTGGTTCAGCATTTCATCCTATGAGACTGAGTGGTTGATAATAACCTCAGAGAGGGCCATTATTGCTGGAGGAGAAAATTAACATCTTCACTGAGCCCCTCTTGGGAAAAACATGTGTCTCTAGAATCATTTGGCAGCTCCCCAAACACCGAAGTCACAAAGCCAGTGTGCTCTATATACATCTGTTACCTGCCTCTTCAGCATCTCCAGAGGTCACAGGAGGTTCACATGATGCACCTGAGGATCTGAACTCCCTTGCAAATTGCAAACCCTAGGGCTAACTGCTAATAGCTTAATTACAACTAAGTATTAAATAGTTTTTAGTAGCTGAAATTAATTTTGAAATAAAATGTAATGTTAGACCATTGCTAATATTTTGCCCATGACTATGTAAATATATATGGCCAAAATTACAGTGGGTACGACAAGTAATCAAACCACTTACATTTTTTACTCTTTGTTATATTGCAGCAATTTGCTAAAATCATTTAAGTTATTTTTTTTTCCCTCATTAATGTACACACAGCATCCCATATTGACATAGAATTGTTGACATTTTTGCAGATTGATTAAAACAGAAAAACTAAAACATCACATGTTACTAAGTATTCAGACCCTTTGCTCAGTATTTAGTAGAAGCGCCCTTTTTATCTAATACAGAAATGAGTCTTTTTGGGAAAGACGCTCCTGGATTTGAGGATCCTCTGCCATTCATCCTTGCAGATCATCTCCAGTTCTGTCAGGTTGGATGGTAAACCTTGGTGGACAGCCATTTTTAGGTCTCCAGAGATGCTCAATTGGGTTTAGGTCGGAGCTCTGGCTGGGCCATTCAAGAACAGTCACAGAGTTGTTGTGAAGGCACTTCTTCATTATTTTAGCTGTGTGCTTAGGGTCATTGTCTTGTTGGAAGGTAAACCTTCGGCCCAGTTTGAGGTCCTGAGCACTCTGGAGAAGGTTTTGGTACAGAATATTCCTGTACTTGGCCGCATTCATCTTTCCCTTGATTGCAACCAGTCGTCCTGTCCCTGCAGCTGAAAAACACCACCACAGCATGATGCTGCCACAATCACGCTTCACTGTTGGGACTGTATTGGACAGGTGATGAGCAGTGCCTGGTTTTTTCCACACATCCTGCTTAGAATTATGGCCAAAAAGTTCTATCTTGGTCTCATCAGACCAGAGAATCTTATTTCTCACCATCTTGGAGTCCTCCATGCGGTAGTCCTGCACTGAGTAGAGGCTGTCGGGCCATTCTGCCATAAAGCCCCGACTGGTGGAGGGCTGCAGTGATGGTTGACTTTCTACAACTCTACCCGACTGCATCTCTGGAGCTCAGCCATAGTGATCTTTAGTTTCTTCAAATACTTAGGACCATGTGACCATGATCTTTTTTAATAAATCTGCACAAATGTCAACAATGTTGTGTTTTTCTGTCAATATGGGGTGCTGTGTGAGGTGAAAAATAAACTTAAATTATTTTAGCAAATGGCTGTAATATACCAAAGAGTTAAACATTTTTTTATGGGGGTCTGAATACTTGCCATACTGTACCCATTGTATCAGCATTCTGGCAATTCTGTCAGAAAATGCTCAGAAAACTGTTCTAGTTGCTGATGTTTTGGTTTTCACATGATTTATTGTTTTTGTTTGCACTACAACAACACAACAAGAAATGTCAAACTTGATAAACTTTTACACAGAACTTAAAAATGGACTGGACAAAATTATTGGCACCTACAGTCAGACATGGTGAAGGTTCAAAGATGTTTGGGGTTGCTTTGTTGCTTCTGATGCTGGATGCCTTGACTGTGTGAATGGCATCATGAATCTGATGATTAACAAAGAATTTTGGGGCACAAGGTAGGGGCTAGTGTTAGAAAGCTGCATCTCCACCAGAGGTCATGGATCTTCCAGCAGGACAATGACCAGAAACACAATTCAAAAATCACTCAGAAAAGGTTAGGGTGCCAATCATTTTGTCCAGTGCATTTTTTGTGTGTAATTGTATCAGATTTTAATTTTGAGCAAATGTCTTTTACCTGACCATTTCAGATCAGTCCACAACTGAATATGTATAATGACATTTTATATCCTATCCAGAAGGCACATTTCTGTGTTTGGTGGATAAATGTGAGAAAAGTAAAACTGACTACTCTCCATAGAAAAAAAAGAAACATTATAATCCTGAAAGTCATAAAGTGTTGCAATACAGAATATAATAGACCCATAAGCAGCTATATAGAGTGAGCTGTGCTTCATTTTTCTTTTAAGATAAAATCCTCCCTCTTTGTGAATTTGTGTTTTTAATTGTTTGTATGTGTATGTGTTTAAATTTACCAATGCTTTGGCAAATAGAATATTATGAATCTTAAATAGAAGTAGTTACTTAGGCTGCTTTTCTCCCTTTACACTTTCAGACTCAGTCAATATCACGTGACCAAAAATAATTTAAAACACTGCACAGTGAATGCACTTTCACACTTGAGCTGAGATGAAACTGGGTCTAGTAATGCCTGTGGCCCATGCACATCAGGATATCACGAAGGCCTGTGGGCTCCCCGTTCCCCCTCAGCAATTCACGTAGCTCATAATATATAATTCAGGTGGTGTTTAGTTCATTTGCACGCTATGTGGACTTGCTAAGCTACTAATTTCTACTCCTTCTTCTACCCTAGGGAATGTTCTTGGTGTTCATACGGGCTCCTGAAAATAAAGAAGGAGTTCAACTCAGACCAAATAAACTCCTACTCGTTCAACACTGCGAGACACTTGGCCACATTCTTGTCACCATTATTTGGTGAAGTGAAACATCACATTCAGAACACACAGGACATAGAAGGTCTGAGGACCCTGAGGGGAAAAAAAGAGCAAAATAAGCAGTACAATAATGAGGAACATCATAGCTGTCACAGCACAGAGAGGCTGAAACACCTCCGGACTATGCTAAAAGGCAAGGACAACTATTTTGAAGAAGAGAGGGGCTATTTAAGAAAGAAAGAAGAGCATTTGTGACAAAATGGAATGGCTATCTTTGAAACATGCGATGCTATTATCAGCTACTTACTTACCTTTCATCCTGATACCAGCAGTTAACACTAATTCACACCCGAGATTTCAATGTCTGCGAGGACTCCAACCATGAATTGTTGCTGAGAGACTGCTGAGACCAGCTCTGAGAGTGCTGAAAAACACAGTTAAACACACATTCAATATTGGAATTGGATTCAAAACAACATGTTAAAACATAACAGTTTTAACACTTCCAGCTACATTCATCACTCCACCCCTCTAACATCATATATGTGTATGGGGGGAAAAATAAATAAATGAAAAATACATTCCAGAGTATAAAACTGACAGTGAAGGAATTAAGTGCCCCATTTTTGTTTAATCAGTGAATTATAATTTAACATGAAACTACCACAAGGAAATGTATGGCTTGTAAATATGAATACGGTAATAAACAAAAATATTTACAGATGGGGCACATTCTCATCAAAAATAAATAAAACAAATGGTATTTCTATTCTGTTTGTAACCCATCACACCTGAATACAGAATATTTTATTTGTGAAATAAAAATCATTCCAGAACATTTTTTTCCCATGACACTTCCTTTCTATGAAGTTTAAGTTTTGTCTTTCACTGAGGGCCAGAGTCAAATGTTTTTTCCTTCCATTTCAGCATTTCTGTTCATTAACATTTGTCTAGTGATATCAGTCAATTTATGTGATGAAACATGCGTTAGCATTCTTTTAAACAACGGTGGACTAATCACACAAACCACTGAGTTGTTATCATACTTCTGTCAAAACTGTAATAAATAAATAATTTTCAACTCTTTGGGGGGAAAAAAGCAAATGCTGGTTAGGTATGCTGGTTTAAGCTGCATAATCGTGAGCTGGTCCTACTAGCTACTAGCTCCTGCTCAGCTCAGAAACAAATAAGGAACAGTATAACTCAGCTGTCATGTTTAAAAACATGCCTAACCATGCTGTTTGTTTTGTTTCAACAAGGAATATTATCTGATGAATACACAGTTCAAAAGAACAGCATTTAATTGAAAAATTAATTGTTGCAACATTACAAAAGGAATAACTTGCTCACGCTAAACTTTTAAACAGCAGCGCACAACATAAATGTTTCAATTAATTTACTGTTTCTGGTGTGTGCAAGCAATATAGGCAATGTTCTCCAGAGGAACACCCAGCCCCTGCAGCTCTCAGACACTCTCCACTTATCCATCTCACATCCACCACTGGTTTATAGGATTGCCTCTGCGCTCTAAGTTCTGCTCGTTCCTCTCATTAAAAATGATTTGTGTCTTAGCAGGTAACTTTTTTGACGCAGCTCCCTATGCTACACTTTCCTCTCTGCTGGCTGGCCGCCTGCTAACAGACTGCACATGAATCATGAATCTCAATTCCGGTATCAGAAATCGAACATGGTGGAGGATGGATGTTATTTATTTAAGAATCTTATGTCAACAGAATAGGCTACTGTGGTTACATCATGAACTCAAAAGCAGAGAAAGAATAATACTAATAAAATGTGTGCAGCTTGATCATTTTGTTGCTACATCAAAAATACAGCGACATAATAACTGCATTAGAGTTGAACACTTGTGACCCTTGACCATAAAACCATAAGTAGCGTGGGTTTATTTTTATCAATACAATCAATTTCTCCTTTATGCCAAAAAGTCAAGTTTGTATTCCAGGAAAATATTTTGTATATTTCCTACCCTAAATATATCATAACTTAATTTCTGATTAGCAAGACGTTTTGTTGGTTAACTATAGACTACAGTAGTTTTTTTTTTTTTTAGTATTTATGGATTTTACTTGCATTTAATGGAAATTGGCAGGTCCAATTCTTCACATTTGTCTATAATGATGATAGATCTATAAACAAAGTTGTTGTGAAAATGCGTGTTTTTCAAAAAAAATCATGTTAAATTCAATAGTCTGTTGCTGATGATGAAGAAATGTTACCATCAACGATCAACCAGGTGAGACACAGGCCCCAAGACTGATCAAAATTATCCAGATAGAAATGCATTACCCATTCTCAACTGAAAAGCTACATTGATCAAAAAAGTTGCCTGGCAAAACAGCTCAAACGGTTGCCCAGTGAATAACCAGCCGCCTAACCTGAATAAGAAGGTATCAACCGACATAATATCATTGCAATTCATACATATTTTGGAATACAACTGATGACTGATTTGTTTTGTTTTTTCTATGTTGTAGCACAGAGATGAGGGTGGACCCTTATGTTTACGTTTTTCTAAAACTTACATGTCTTCTTTTCACCTCTTAATAAAACAGCAACATTTTCTCATAAAACGGGATTGGCAAACTCTGAGAGGGATGCATGTCTCCCCCAAATGCACATACACGATTGATCAATAGGCCAATAAGTATTTTCAATCAACTTTCTGTGACCCAAAATCTTGGATATTACGTTCAGTTTTGGATTGTACGCCAATTTCGGCTGCGTAGAATATGTAACACACATCGCTGGGGATATGTTACAGACTGTGTGTACTAATGTATATGACAGCTCTGCGATGCACGCATGTGCTCCTCGTGCCCGCGTGTCGTAACACCGTGTACGCGCGCAGCGGTACCCGCGCGCTCCCGCTCACGCTCTTTGGCAGTGTCGCGCGGACTGTCGGGATCATGTCCGCCATGTTTTCACACCAGCCGAGAAAAAAAAGCCCGTGAAAAAACATCAGAACTCGCTCAGAGATGCCTTTAACCGCCGTATTTCGATCGGAGGGACGTCAGTGAGCGCGGCCGCGGAGAGAACCGTCGGCTCGTGTGTGTATTTGTGCCGAATGATCCGTGTTTAGTGTGTTTGTGATCGCTGAAAACAATGAGTAAACTCTCGTTCCGCGCGCGAGCGCTAGACGCCGCCAAACCGCTGCCGATCTACCGCAATAAAGACCTCCCGGACCTCACCGACTGCGTCTCCATCAACCGAGCGGTTCCGCAGATGCCGACCGGGATGGAAAAGGAAGAGGAGTCGGTATGTAAATTATTTTAAATTCATAATTTTTCATGAGGTTCAGGTGCATAGCAGGGTGTTGGTATTCACGTATCTCTTACGTACGTTTTAGTACGTAAGGCCGGTCTCTGTTCGAAGGGATCCGCAAGCGCCGTTCTAATGCTCTAGGTTACGTATAATATTTACGACAGTTGCTTAGTCGTGGGAAATCTTTTACACTAGTGGCGTGAGCAAGGTTATTTACGTGAGACATTTGCTAGTTGTGAATGCGCATTGACGTCAGCCTTTTTGCGTAAATGCGTTTGAGATTTACAGATGTTACGACAGGAATACACGAGCTGAACGGCGTGCTTCTGAAGGCTGAAATTGATTCTTCGGATGTTTAGTTTCAGCAGCTCCAGGCCCTAGTCACCAATATAGCATGACTACCTAATATATTTCTGTATCATATAATACAGTGGTATATGAACATGGAAATTATTTAGTATCATTGTATATATCAAAGTACCATGATATTACCATGTTTCCATGGCAGATATTTCTGTTTTGTAAGGAAAAGTCAAATAAAAATGTGAAATATTGTTTAATTTAACGGTTTAATTTATAAAAACTATTATTGGTTTACAATGTCTTATTGTTTTGCTCTTGTAAATATTGTTGTTATTACTCTACGTATGAATAATTATGTGTGTACCATATCTCATGGAACTATGTAACAACAAATTTTTATTAATAATAATTTACTGTTTTTTGACTGTATTATTATTATTATTATATTACCATTACTACTACTACTATAAAATTTTCTTTTAAAAATAAAAAAAGAAATCCATAAAAAAGAAAAAAACGAATGACTTTCTGTTGTCTTTTAAAACATTACACATTTTAACTGTTTGGGTCTGGTAAAATTAAGTAACCCTCTATTTGCGAAAGAAAACATCATGGAATTGACTGGAAATGTATATGTAGCCTATTACTATAATTGGAGTACATGGTTAAATCACTTGACATAATTGGCAAAACATCTTTTTAGTGAAGTGACTTTTGCTAAAACCCATGTTGCCATGATCAAGCAAGATCAAGAGGTTGTATTGGTCAGACATATAGTATAGGCCAAGCTGCATGAGTTATGATCCACAGATTGCGTTTGCTCGCCTCACCCACCTGGTAATGAACTGCTCACCTTTCTATTATTGAACCAACTACCACAGCGAGTCTCTCATGAATCCAAAAGTCATTGGAACGACTTGGAGTTCATTTGTATGCTTGCGAGCCATGTAAGCCATTGCAGTGGGTTTCATCACGTTGCTGTTCTCAGCTGCATTAGAAGTGGTACTTGCCCAATTTTTTATTTCCGTCTCTGTGAGTTTTGAACTTTTTCTTATTGCTGAGTCCAGCTACATCAGTTTCAACTTAACGAACTGGGCTCACTTTCTAGTGGAAATGCTTTAAATAGGAGGTGACAAAACCTTTACTGTTGTGGCATATGTGGTGTAACCTCTTCGCAAATTTGAGTTGTCGCACTCAGCGAATAAAGAATTAGGTTTACCCATCCTCTTTCTCTCACGGTGTGTTTCAGGAGCACCATCTCCAGAGGGCCATCTCTGCCCAGCAGGTGTTCAGGGAGAAGAAGGAGAGTATGGTCATCCCTGTGCCAGAGGCTGAGAGTAACATCACGTATTATGACCGTCTTTACAAAGGAGAGTTCCGCATCCCCAAACAGCTCATCCACATCCAGCGTGAGTGACCCTTAGCTTAGCTCAACTCAAGTGACTTTAATTGATTTTAATTAACAAATAGAGTGTGCTTTGAATTTGAATCTCAATCTTTTACTTCTTACCAGCTCTGGGTCTGGACAACGAGCTGCCTGACTATGATATGGACTCAGAAGACGAGACTTTACTGAACAGACTCAACCGCAAAATGGAGCTCAAACCTGTGCAGTTCGAGACCATGATGGATCGGTTAGAGAAAGCAAGCACCAACCAGGTAATAACAAGTGCTTCTTATCTAGTTTTAGCTGCAGGACGTAGGACATCACGAGTCAGCCAATTGAATGAGAGTAAAGCCAACGGTGAAATAAATAAATTTAGCCAAAAACGACAGTTACAAAGGTTTGGGGGTCTGTACTTGACTGTATTATTTATTTATTTTTATTTCAGTAGTAAAATATTACAGTACAAACAGTAATATTGTGAAATGTTATTACAATTTCAAATAACTGTTTCTATTGGAAATCATTTTAACCCTTTATCGGGCAAAGAACTATATTTGATAACTTACAGTAAGCGATCATTCATTATAGCAGTCTCGTGCCTTTTCTTGAGCTTGTGTAAGCGCATGGATTTCTTCCAGCCAATCAGCAGGAATCAGTCTACGTCACAGATGGCAACACCGTGGTATACCACTCAGGAGTTGCCCGGGTGTTTCAAACATCAGCGTACTTCCGGAGTTTAAGAAGTATGCATTTACGCTCGTACATACTCACAAAAATATAAATTTCATCAAAACGATCAATGCTAAGTTAACGAAACTCATGCATTATATGGTTGAATAGCTGTGTTAAATGTTGAGATTGGTCTTGTTTGCATAACATTTCTAGAAATTAGTGAACGCTGTGACATGAAAAATGGTGTGATCATATTTGATCATACGCTCTATTCAGGTAAGTTCCTCTATGTCTATATTTAGACACACGCCCAGTATTTGTATATACATAAAAAATAAAAAAAAACATAATGGAGTGATTAAGTGGGCGATTTATTGAAATGATCATGCCATACATGGTGAAATATAATGTTTAACTTAATAGATTTTATTAATTTATTACTTTTAACCCAGTTTATATTATTATGGCATACATTGGTGTTTATTTTATTACTGTGAGTCTTATTACTGCTAAGATAAGAGGTACCACATAGACTAGTGTGCTATTTTCACTTGTAATTATATATTTACATATACTGTATATATTTGTCAGTAAACTGTAAATTTCTGTATATATCCAGCTTTTGGAAAACAAGAGACTATGGCACATAAAAAAATATATAAATCAAAGGGGAGAAGTTTATGTACATTTTATGTATTTATCTGTATTTTATGTGTGTTTTTAACATTGTAAATATATGCCCTTTTTGAGTAAACAAATGCCCATAGTCTGGCGAGGAATTTCATTGACTTAAATTTACAACATAAATTTTTTATTATTTTTATGAAGTCACAAAAGCTTAAAAGTCTTGTTATAGCTTCTGTTAACATTCCAGGATTGAAATGATGAATTTCCAATTATTTCAGTGAGTGCCCTATAAAGGGTTTAAATGTAATTATTCCTATGGTAGAAAACCTACATTTTGGGTAGCCAGTGGCATATGATCCTTCAGAAATCACTTTTAATCATCTGAAATGTATTATTGGAAACTGATACATTTTAATGAGTGAAATGTTGACTGAATAAAATAATTCATTATTTAGGCAGTAATTCTTCACAGAAAGCACTGTATTTTACACAGACCATTATTCCCACTGTAACTGCAAGAAAATCTAGTCCTATAGCTATATTTCTTTTGTTTTGCTTATAATTTCAAGACTGAAGGTGTCACAGCACCTGTCTAATTCAGATAATTTTGTTTGTAAAAGCTATCTTGGTCCTAAAAATCATAGGCTTTAATGTGGCAAATGGTTTTGTATACTAAAAAAATGAAGAATATAAAGCCTGTAGTCTTATAAAACTAAACTTATTATTGAAAAGATATTTTTTTATTTAACTGTGTTCAAATGTATTATTACTGTTTTATTTATATTGTATTATATTGTTATTATTTGCATTAAGCGTGTTGCATGAAATACTCTGAGACCCATTATGTTATTCACACTGATCTAAAAGTTATGCAGCTCAAAAAAAATTCACCTAGTTTTTTTGCTTTCATTAACACACACATATTCTCTCTTTCTTGTATAGTTGGTCACTCTTCAGGAAGCCAAGCTGCTGCTAAACGAAGATGACTACCTATTGAAGTCAGTGTATGACTACTGGGTGAGGAAAAGGAAGAACTGCCGGGGTCCATCGCTCATCCCTCAGATCAAGCAGGAGAAGAGGGATGGTTCCACCAACAATGATGCTTATGTGGCCTTCAGGCGTCGCACAGAGAAGATGCAGACTAGGAAGGTATGCATGTGCTCTGTGCTCTGTCATACGTTAGAGGGCATTCAGACAAGACTTGTTCTTACTTTCCAAATGGAAATATTTTTTTTTTGTGCACCAGACTGGCCTCCCTATGTTGCGTCTCATTTTCAGTTTTTCAAATGCCCGATGTATGTTTTGCACAGCATATTTCTTAATTCATCTCTCTGCAGAATCGCAAGAATGACGAAGTGTCTTATGAGAAGATGCTGAAGCTGAGGCGAGAGTTCAGCCGAACTATGAGCATCCTGGAGATGATCAAGAAGAGAGAAAAGAGCAAACGAGAGCTGCTGCATCTGACGCTGGAAGTGTTTGAGAAAAGGTTGGGGCTTAGCTGCATTAGAATTATTTCTGTTGTTTCATACACTATATAAATAAAAATTCTGCGTCACTTAACTGCTAGGATGGTTGTTGTGTGTATGGCGACTCATCTCAGTCTTGCTAAGCTTAAAATAATTTGTGCAAAGTGCTTTTTACACTTGTTTTACCATGTTTTGTGTATTTTAGATATCAAATTGGAGACTTCTCAGGAGAGATTCTGAATGAGGTCACTGTACCTCTGGCAGAGAAAACCATTTATCCTGCTCCCATATCCCTACCCTTAAGCAATCGGCACAAGGTAGAGAGCAAAATTAAGGTAAGGAAAAATCTGTGTTTAACAAATAGTTTGAACGTGGTTAATGATCATTATAAAAATATTTCTTCCATCTCTTGCCTTTAGTTACACAAATCTGGTCCCAAACACCTCCACCCCTTCACGGTCAAGCCTGAACCTCACTTTGACTTTGTGCGTTCCCATAAAAAGTACAACAAGAGGCCCAGACTTGATACATTTCGCCAGCCTGGTCGGCCAGAGCGACAGCAAACCATCAACAAAGCAGACATTAAACAGTATGACTTCCACAGTTCTGGAGAGGAGGATTACCCATTGGTCAGTGTGCAATCAGTGTTTGGCTACACATGCTCATGTAGATGTTGTATTTAGTGCTTACTGTACATAGTGTTAGACATTAATTATGTCTTTTGTTTTTCCTTATTCCTCTAAAGTCTCCAGCTTCAGAGCCGGATGAAGAGAATGATCCTGATGGAGTCTTTGCCTTCAGACGGAAAGCGGGCTGCAGTTACCATGCTGTGAGTTTCTCATTTTACATCAGTCCTGGCTGTAGACTGTGCCAGAGCTGGGTGAGATAGCTCGTTTTTTTTTTAATGTGCCCTGAAATAGCTTAAAGCAGTGGCTCTTAACCTGTCTGCAAAATTATTTAGATGACTCGATTTATGACTAGATTTATTATTTATTTATTGTCTTTTTTAATTAATTAATTAATTAATTTGTAAAATTCCCAAACTTCTTGAAGCATTTAAATAGGAGCAAGAATTTTTCACTTTCTTCCAGTTGTTTGTGACTTGTATTGCATAAGAATAAAAAAATTGTTTATAGTTTAGATTTTTAAGGCCTGTTTACACTAGTGCATTTTCATTTTAAAACATACTTTTGGTATGGTTACGCCTATTGTTTATCTACTACACCGTTTTTTACCCTTGAAAACTGAGGCTTTTGAAAACTCTGGGATTGCAGTTCAGTGTAAACGGACCGAAACGGAGACTTTTTGAAAACTATGTTGTGGCTGCTCACATTTGGTCTGCGTTTCCTTGATGACTGTGTAAACAATGACATCATGCTCATAGATGTGTATAGGTAGATTGACCATTTGACTGCTACATATCAATATTTGTACCTACATGAATGATCATGTGACATTTTTGGTTGTGTAGTGTGAACTTACTGAGATTGTTTCTGAAACGCCAGTGTAGAGGTTAATTTTTATTCCAAAGCACCATTTTTAAAATGAAAACGCACTAGTGTAAACGGGGACTAAATCTTACTTTCAAAATTCATCCCTCAATTATTTTTAATTAAATGTATATAAAATACACACACTGCTTATTTTGGTGAGGGCCCCTAGTGGTAATAATTAAGTATTTTTAAACATTTAAGTACTATCTAAAATATTTGAAATAAGCATAAATAAATATTTTTTTTATTATTAATTAGATTTTAATTGTCTTATTTATATAAGTGCACTAAATCACTTTTAAAAACTGCTGTGAATATTAATGGCATCAGATCACTGTTCTGAATGTGTTCTTGAAACCAATAATTGATTTGCAGTGAAGAACACTCAAAGTCATAAAACAGGAAGGGGTGTTTTTTAGTCTTGACCTGTAAATAAAGCACAAGGACAATTACTATGCTTAGCTTTAGTGCATGTGATATCATTTCACTAATCAAAAGTATTTTATGTAGTTGTTTATTAATGTCATAGTCTATACTCACTTTTTTATGACCTTTGCCATTGTTAAATGTGTGGGGTGTGTGTCCTCAGCCGCTGGTGGATCAGAGCTGCTCTCCTCACTGGCAGCAGACGGGTCAGGACCGGCTATGGGAGCGGAACTGTCTCACTGCCCTCTCTGTGCCCCGACGCTGCATCGCAGTGGCTCGCGGGAGGGTGGGCAGAGGTGGCAGGTACATCACTCTTCTAAATACAGTTTCTCGTTTGTCCTTTTCATCGTTTGTAAAAAGGATGTTTCCTGTAATGAAGTGCTTGTCACTGTTGAGGCAATGTGGGGTGTGAATTTTAGTTCAGATTTAAGTAGAAGTCTAAAAGCACTCTGTTGTATTCCATCAGGGTTGTTTTGGATCGCACCTCGTCAGATCTGGACCGTGCCCTCAGGCATCTGGACCCTGACATGTTTTATCCCTCCGCTGACTCTAGTGTGCCTGACCTCCCCGTCCACACAAACACAAATGTTCACAACTCCAGATCAAGCCCTCAGCGCTCACTGACTCAGCTCCTGAGTGACATCCAGGCCTGCAGGTGGAAGTTTTTCCGTCCTCGGCCGCTACAGGAGAAGACGAGGGGCGAGGACAAGAAAGGGACTCCGCAGGTGGAGAAAGTTGGATTGCCGCCGCTTTCTAACAGTGTGTCAGGTGAGGCATCTGAGCTGAACAGGATTCAGATGGTCGATCAACTAAATTGTAACTGTCAGTTCATTCCATGGTTTTTCAACACATCTATCTTGTCAGTCATTTTTAATGTGGCTTGCCAGTTGATTTAAATTATTCCTTCACTGCTGTGATATGTGAAACTCAGCTCTCATGGCTCTCAGTTAGTGGACCAAGTCTGTACGCAGAGCAAGTGAAAGTTTTTATTGCAATAATTCATCTACGTTATTTTCATACATTTAATTAATTTGTTCTATCAGTGTATTTCTGCAAGTAGTTGAATCTTAAATCTTTTTGTGCTACAAAAAAAAATTAATTTCTCAAAAAGTTGAACATACTTGCATTTAAAGGGCTAAGTGCAATGCTGATCATTATCACACATGTATACTACCGTCAGTAACTTTTATCTTATTTATTATTTGAAGCCTCTTAAGCTCACCGGGGCTGCATTTATTTATTTACTGGAAACCAGTGATATTCTGAAATATGATTACAATTTGAAATACCTAAGTTCTATTTGAATGTTTTTGATTTTTAATTTTGTTTATTTTAAAATACAATTATTCCAGTTATGACAAAACTATATTTTCAGCAGTTATTGTCTTCAGTGTCACATGACTTATATGCTGACCTGTGTGCCACACACATTTATAATGTTATTAATGTATTGTTGTAAAAGCTGTTCATTTTTCCTTGTGATTCATTGAACGAAAAGTTCAGAAGAGCACTTATTTAATATTTAATAAAACTTTAGTAGCAGTATAAATGTCTTTACTGTCACTTTTTGATCAATTCAGTGTATATTTGCTGAAGAAGTGGTACATTTTAAAAAAACAAGTAATTAAAAATGTAAAAACCTATCAAAAGTTAGGGTTCATGGTTTCCTTATTACATTAGTTACTTTACTGCTACCTAGCGGGAGGAAAATGAAATTGCTGGTTTAAAGCTCTTTAAATCTGTAGAGCATCAACTGATGCTCCATATTCGTGCACATGCAGGTGGATTCACGGAAGAACAGTTTCACTCCCATCAGGAGCAGCTGGTTCAGATGCACAAACAGTTACAGCAGCAAGAACTCCAGCAGAATTCGACCGCACCAGAACTGCGCACACACCTGCCTGTGAGTATATACACTGAATGACAGGCAATCCCATTCTGTTATGCATTTATGAATTCGTCCCAAAAAATGTTTTTTTAATTTCTACAGAACACTGCATCATCTGACTGCATGTCTAAGACTCTGGACTCGGCTAGTGCACACTTTGCTGCCTCTGCTGTGGTCAACACTCCCAACAATGAAAACAGGCCCCAGATTGCGAGTGTCAATGGTGTCTTTCCCAGTTCAGGCAAGTGCAGCAACGTCATTGAAATCTAAAATTCTCAGTAGTTCTATTGCAGTGTTTCAGTCCAAATATTTTAAAACTAAAAATGCTTTAAAGAACGTAGTGGGGAAAAAATGAAACTGTTAACGAGAGCTAAATTTATTTTGTTTGGTGGTCAATTTAATGAAATCTTAGCATATTTTTTACTATTACTGAATCTTAATAATGAATTTAATTAAATAAAACATTTAATTATTAATTTAATGAAAGCTGAGTATTCATGATTGCTAAAATTGATCACTGATTCTTAATTTATAAATGTTTTATAACACAAAATGCAATTAAGGTTCATTCTTAAATATTAATTTAATAAAAGCTGAGCCTATTTGACTGCTAAAATGGATTCTTCTGTGTCCTGCAGGAAACTTCAGACAAGCCAAAAGCCAAAGCCGTTCTGTACAGAGTGGAGGTGGTGGTGAGTCAGGCTCTTTAGTACGAATGACGAATGCATCAAGCCCACAGCTGCCCGTCCCTCAGTCCCTGCCCCACGGCCATGGGCACCTGAGCACTGTGAGCGCTGTGTCTCCTGCCCACACACACCACAGTGCGCGCCTGTGCGCCCCTTCACCCTCAGCCTTAAAGTTGGCCAGTGTTGCTAGCAGTCTGGACCGGGTACCCAAAGTCACCCCCACTAGTGCCATCGACATTGCCAGGTCTGGACCCTCATACACTGTATACACCAATTCACTGTACAGTTATTCTCCTTTCAAATATTTTTATGTATATATGTATATATGT
>JAUMHP010000057.1:9815275-9836856 GCA_032361065.1 Enteromius trimaculatus
GCACAAAGCATTTATAAAAGTGTGTTGTGAGAAATTATTCTAAATTCAGAGAAACAGAACCATGTTTAATGCTTACACACACACAAAAAGTCTGCTTCACAGGGAACTTGGTCAACCTGAATGCACCAACTGCTTCTCAATCTAAATTTCAATTTTACATTTGTAAGTCCCCCCTTAGTAGTCAGAGGTACCGCACAACTAGTCTAGCCTTGATTTGGTCATTTTTAACTAGTGCGGCCAGCCCACATTTATTTTATATGGGTTAGGCCTGTTATCTATTTTTCATTTTATTCTGTTCTTTTGTCACTTGTATCATAGGTGTCTTTTTATATAAAAATTAATTTTAAGTTTTTATCAGTATACAAATACAATAAAGAAAAAGTGTCAGTGAGGCAACAGTAGTCTGTGTTAGCTGCCAACAAGCACACGCACAAACAAGCAACCCAGTACAGTCTGTTCAGGCAGTATCACACCCAACAACACCAGCGTTTATTAACATTGCACTCACAGAACTGTACTATGGTACCATGGTTTCTGTCACAAAATAACTGATTACACCTATTTTCACCTTGGTATTAGTAAACATCCCATAGGGGCTTGTGTAAATTACTTATTATTTAATTAAATTGTCAAAAACATATAAATGAAAAACATCAAAATGAATGACAAATGAATACCTAAAATATTATTTAAAGTAAAATATATATATATATATATACATATACATAGAAAGAGAGAGATGATTATTTTATTTTTATTTATTTATTTTTAACTTTGTGGACAAAGACATCTCTTTATATAAAAAGGGCAGTTAGTTGAACTTATTATCAATTTAACGAGGTGAAAAGAACTGCTGTAGTTTTTTACCATGTCTTTAGTGATTATAAGTTTGATTACCCGTCTTTACAAACTTTGGGCCGTCAGCCATTTTAAAACAATTTCACTCGACCTGATCAAAGTTTTATAAGCAAACCTAAACAAAGAAACACATTTACTTATGAATTTGGGATACTTCCTATAATCCTCTCAAGATATTTGGATATACTTGACTTTTCGATTAAAAGTGTTAACGAGATAATACTGAACCCAAACATTTCTAAACTGCTGTTACGCAATTCAAAAAAAGTAAATATACAAGATTTGATGGTACAGTACCTGTTCACCAGTAATGAGACTTTCCTTCTTTGGATCTTTTAAGGCGAGCGCCTTGTTAAAAGAAACTTTAACCATATTGTTAAAAGTTTTATAAGTGGTTTGGTTCGCGAGCTCGAGAAAGAAAAGACAAGGCAATGCAAATGAAAGCGTTTAGTTTCCTGATCAGCAGCGAGGTCTGTGACGCACATGACAGATCACAACATCAGCTCTCACTGCCTCTAGTGACAGCTACTAGAAAATCAGCTTGGAAAGTACCTCTACGCCAAACACTTTCTTTTTGTCAATACATTCATATAATTCTTTATTTTTAAGATTCCTTTTTATTATTTTAAAATTACCAGTACTTTTAATTTGAGTAGGCCTAACATCTGGAATTATTCTTGAGAACCACAAAGTGTTCAGAAAGCTGTGGGACTCATCTAGGGGTCCAAGGCCCACAGACTTCTGGGTGGGCCTCAAGATGACTTAAAAATACTTACTAATAACCAGTGCATTACAAGTAACGCGAGGTACGTAATAATATTACCTTTTCCAAGTAACTAGTAAAGTAACGTATTACTTTTTTAATTTTAGAGTAATATAACTGAGTTACTTTTTTAAAAAAGTAACGCCATTTACTTTGTTTTCTTATGCATTGACAGACTAGTCTCCTGACTCCTGACATCAAAAATACAGAGGAACTGTGTGTGGTGTGTAAATACAGTGTAGTTGTAGACTAATGTGCATGTGGATTAATTCATCTCACTCTCAAAAAACAGATTTCGTATTCATCAAAATGAATGAAATACACTTAGAATCTAATCCAAAATGCTGACCTTTAATGATCCTGTTCAAAGATAATGGACTTGCAAGCAAAAATGACTGCGCTTCATTTTTTTTTATTATTGCTGAAGAGTATCGAACTTTCTTCTGTATCCTACTTTACAAATGTGAATTTACTTTTTCTTCAACCTGAGGTTTATTCGTGACACTTCATTTGCTATAAATAGAACTTCTTATATTAAAAAACAAACACTCAAGCTCTGCCCATATTTAAAAAGTAACGCAAAAGTAACATAACGCATTACTTTACTTAAAAAGCAAATAAGTAACGTGATTAGTTGCTTTTTTTTTTTAAGGAGTGACGCAATATTGTAATGCATTACTTTAAAAAGTAACTTTCCCCAACACTGCTCGAGCAATCAAAAACGAATATTGGCTGATTCTTGCCAGCGCTTGGAAAATGAACAAGAACCAAATTACAACGTCATCTATAACTGACCAAGAACTGTTTACATGAACACTATACAGTTCATATACTATTAAGAGCGAATGTATATTGTGGTCACTGATCTATAATAGACAACAGTGAACATTATTATAGACCAGTGATTGTGGTCCTTCTGCCAGCAGGCGTCACTGTCTGCTAATGCTTATGCGTTTTATTTTTCACGCATGCGCGAAGTGAGGAGAAACCGTCATGGCGGCGGCGGCGACAGCAGCAGAGAAACCAACGAAAGAGAAGCTTTTATCCACTCTGGATGATATTGAAGTTTTATCCAGGTTTGTCTTAATATATTGTACTTGATTAGACGAAAGCAACTTTGATGTCACTTGTCTTTGTTTTGTTACAAAGCAGAATCTAGTTGAACTGCTAAGTTCATTTATGAAATTCCCAGTGATTTCTTCTAGCATTTGCTTGATTAGATCTTAACGGGATGAATAAGTCACAGTCTCCTTTGTCCATTCGAGTCTACTGACTTCTTTTTGTTTAGTTTTTAACAACTCTTTAACATATCATACAGTACTACCATTCACACACAGCTCCTTCTCGGTTCTCTTATGTTCTTGTGTGTGCTGCAGAGAGCTGATAGAGATGCTGGCGCTGTCCAGGACACAGAAAATGCCCCAGCCTGGAGAGGACACAGATGTGAGAGACACTGTTTACACACACACACACACGTACAGACTGGAACATCACTGAAGTCTCAAGAAGATAGATTTGTTTCTGATATTTACAAGAAATCCCTAAGTAATCCTAAAATACTAGTTATTAGTATTGCTGTGTAGCACATGAATTGATCATATGCTGATTCTGTGAGCAGATACTGGAGCTGTTAGTGCAGAGAGATAAAGAGTTCCAGGAGCTCATGCAGACGGCAGTGGAGCAGGGCAAAGTGCACCAGGAGATGCAAGCGCTGGAGAAGGAAGTGGAGAAGAGAGACAGCGATATCCAGCAGCTCCAGAAACAACTCAAAGAGGCTGAGCATATTCTGGTCATTTACATGAGATTATACATGTTGATTTCAGTAACATTCAGTTACTAACCGGCATGCTTTATTACTTTACAAACCATCACTTTTTGAGCAACTTTGTAGATTTTTAAATTTCAACAGTGACGATTGCTTGTGGGTTTAATTTGAGAATAATCATGAATCATTTGTAATTACAGTAAATTATGCATAATTACAAGGAACTAACCCTAAACCCTTCATTAAACTGCTAATGTTTCTGTTTTTATTTATTCATCATCAGGCCACTGCTGTCTACCAAGCCAAAGAGAAGCTGAAATCTATTGAAAAGGCCAGAAAAGGTAAAATTATAACAATATTTTCTGGAAAAAATAAGTCACGTCTGATTATAATTTGCTCTAGGTCATATTGTTGAGAGGGAAAAACACAGAAAAGGTTCATCAGTGTACAAGACACTTTATTATTAACATGCTACAAACTACTAAGCCTATAGGATTTAAATAGCGATAGGGGCTATTCAAACTAAGTGTAAACAGAAATTAGATGAAATAGCATGTTTTCTTAGTATAGATGCTATTTACAGTCGATCACGTCCAAATGAGTACAAGACAAGGTTTACCATCTGCAGCACTGGAGCTGATGGAAGATGTCCATCTTTTATAGTGATGATAAGCTCAATCACACATTGGTGGGCAGAGTTAAGTGTAAAGAGCCACTGCCAATAACACGGGCTATATGCACCTAGTGTAAATAGACACTCCATTAATTTAAACTGACTGAAATTACAAGCATGTGAAAAATGCACTAAACAAATAAACTTGAGCACAAATGTGCATTTTTTGTTTTAGATTTAAAATGTGACTTTAACTGAGGAAATTGAGAGTTGTTAGTAACACTGGTTCAATCATAAAGCAACGAGATGCAAGTAATTTATTTCTAATGTATGTAGTTGATTTAATGTATTTTTATACCATAAAATCAAATGGAAACGGCTCTAAAAAATCAACTCTTTTTGTGTGTTTTCACCAGGGAGCATCTCTTCAGAGGAGATCATCAAATATGCTCACAGGATCAGTGCCAGTAATGCAGTGTGTGCTCCTCTCAACTGGGTTCCAGGTTAACTTTTATTCCTCTCCTTCACTGATTTAGAAATATGTTTGGTTGTATTTATAAATTCTTATGATGTGCATGTGTGCAGGTGACCCCCGCAGGCCGTACCCCACTGATCTGGAGATGCGCAGTGGAATACTGGGTAACATGAGCAACATGTCCACCAACGGAGTGAACGGGCACCTGCCAGGAGATGCATTGGCTGCTGGGAGATTACCAGGCAGGTTCACTCTTGTTGTATCCGCCCGCACAATTCTTTGCCTGTTTGTCGTTATCACACACACATTGTGGTTTGTGTGTGGCTGTGTACTAATGTCTTACTACTTTTGCTTTTAGATATTCTAACCCCACAATATCCTTGGCAGTCCGCTGATGTTTCCATGGGGATTCTGCCTCCTCACCATGGCAACGATTTTGGCCTAGAGCCACCTGGTCATAACAAGGAAAATGAAGATGATGTTGAGCCCATGTCAACAGATTCCTCCAGCAGCAGCAGTGACTCAGACTGAGTGTGTGTGTGTCCACAGTAACCTGAGTTTGTCCACCTGAACAGCCTGAAAGTGTGTTATCTGGATCTTTTCTGTGATTGTGGAGTTCCATATGGCAACTTACAGCAAAGAGGGTTTTTCATTCTCCAGATGCAGTCATCATTTGTTTGTATGATTTTATTCCACTGGCCTCAAATGTCACCAGTGCATCATTTTCATTGCGTGCAGAGTGACAGGCTCGTTTGCATTTATTTGTAATTTAGTGGAGCATTACTGGTTTACAGTTGGAATACAAATAGCAATGTAAATACCTTTGAACTTTCAGACTCTGTAAATAAAACTCTTTTTTTTATATTATTGTGTTGTTCATTTTACTTGGTCTGTTTTGTGTATACAGTATACATTTCCCCTGTGGAGCTGAGGTAAGGCAATAAAGAAATAGGTCTGATTTAAATGACCCCTCCAGTTCAGTTTTCCAATAAATATCCCCTGACCTCTAAAAAAATGCTTGCACTCATCCTGATCACTTCTCGGAGACTGCCGCCTTATATTGCACATGGCGTAATGGTCCCAGAGTATCATTTTAACATTTTATGAGTATATTTCTGCTCGTACGTTAAATTCAGGTTGTTTAGCATTGGCCACTAGGTGGCGCATTAACACTAACGAAACAGCACAGCTTTTTTTAATCATTTTATATTATCCATGCCTTGTTGCCATAAGATACCAGTCCCATTTCTTTAAAGTGCTTTATATATATAATAGGTTATTTACAAAATGCGGGCATCTGTTCAAACAAATGTAGAACCAGGCAAATATATTAAAAATGAAATAAATATTAGGCTAACATCTAGGCTATGCATAGATTCAGAGATGTTAAACATATCCTAATCCTTTCAGATGTTATGTTCTGATCATGTATAAAAGCAATTCACAATTTGTGTTCAGCAATATTAATATATGGTGATTCAGTGCATGACTATTTGAAACACTATGCTAATGCGTGCTAATGTTAAGTGTTCCAATAGGTGGCATAATGTGTCAGGACATTTTAGTGCTGTTCCTGCTTGTAATTAAGATTGAATTAGCTGCTAGTGAATCACACAATAATTCATTATTTTCCTTCTGTGCCTCATTTACCAACACAAAGGGAAGGGAACAAACTCTTCCCACTGTGCAACTGCGTTCTCTGCTTCTGTCACTTCATTTCTTCTTTCCGCTTTTTCTCCTGTATATGCTCCCAGCAAGCTGTGGGGTAAGCAGGGAAGGACGAAAGAAGAGCCGGGGGAAGGAATGATTAAGGTTTTCAGAGGTGAACTATAACACAGGCAGTTCAGATGCGCGTCTGTATTGCTTCAGCTCACAGATTTTACAAAGAGCACAGCAGCCACAAGCTCTTTGTCTATAAACCTTGCATGATTCGCATGATCAAATGTGCAAAAAATATATCAACATACCAGAAACAACGCTGACTATTTTCCCATTACACTCACTTTCAACATTTATAGCTTTAATCTACACTACAGCAGACTGTCTATTTGTTTCTCTTTCTGCTCTTCGTCCTCAACTTTGTGTAGTCTTCAACGTTCAATATTACAGCAGGTAAATCATCATTGGCAGAGACATTCATTTATTTATTCATGTATAATGGAAAGCAAACCAAAACGTTAAATAGAACATGTCCAAATCCCATGATTATGAAAGACATATGTGACATTTGGGTCAGGCTTCTTTCACATCTCTGCTTATACGCTAGTGATTAATCACCTGGTATCACAACCTTATTAGCAAAGGAAAAGAACTGATTTAATTTCAATCTGATGTGATGTAACATTTTGTACTGCTTGTTCTGTGTTCAAGGCCTACTGAAATTCCCTACACAATGTCTCAGTATCGAAAGACAACAAGATCTTTCTCTAGTGTTTTAGTAAAGACATCTCAATTTAAAACATTTTCACTTTACCTTCAAAGTAAAATGGCCATTCGGTAAGATTTCTTTTTAAAGATATGGATATATATTCACCGGCTACTTTATTAGGCACACATGTCCAACTGCTCGTTGATGCAAATTTTCTCAATGCATTAAAGCATGTTGACATGGTCAAGACAAACCGCCACACTCCTGTCAGCTAAGAACAGGAAACTGAGGCTACAATTCGCACAGGCTCACCAAAGTTAGACTATAGAAGACTGACAGCCTACCTGAGTATTGTTGCTGATCGTGTTCATCCCTTTATGACCACACCCATTTTCTGATGGCTACTTCCAGCAGGATAATGTCATAAAGCTCGAATCATCTCAGACTGGTTTCTTGAACATGACAATGAGTTCACTGTACTCAAACGGCCTCCACAGTCATCAGATCTCAATCCGGTAGAGCACCTTTGGGATTTGGTGGAATGGGAGATTCGCATCATGGCCGACAAATCTGCAGCAACCGCGTGATGCTATTATGTCAATATGGAACAATATCTCTAAGGAATGTTTCCAGTATCTTGTTGAATCTATGCCACAAAGGATTGAGGCAGTTCTGAAGGCAAAAGGCGGTCCAACCCAGTACAAGCAAGGTGTACCTAATAATTCACCCTCAAAAATGAAAATCCGTCATTAATTATTCACACCCATGAACTAATCAAACTAATTTAAATACCTTTAAAGTATTTTAAATTAATACTATTCTTTTGAACTTTCTATTCATCAAATAACCTGAAAAACACTACAATTTCACCACAAAAATTCAAAATATAACAAAATCAGAACAAAATCTATTTTTTCCAACACAATTCACAAAATCACATATTTGAAATTAAAAATAGCTCTCTGGCTGTAAGTCCGTTGTCATTCTACAGCTGACATTGTAAATCAAACACACACATAAGTAAATCACAACAGGGTGGCCAGTGTCCCTATGGCAATCTCTGACTCATTTAACAACATCTCTGTCTTTAGTACACCAACTCCTTCCCATAATGCAACAGGAGTGTAAATGAAGTGACGTTCCCTTGGCTTTACAACAGAATGTAGCATATTATATGAAATATGTGTTACGTTGTATATGCTTGGTGTCTTTGCACCATATAATCCCAATGGTCCCACATTTACATGACATTTAATGCTCCTCTGCAGAATTAACAGTGATGAAAAGTTTATCTTGTTCACGCTGTTAAATAATTTATTAGACCAAACGACTACATATTAAAGACCTAGCTGAATGATGATCTGCTATTAGGGTCTTTTTGATCACATGAATGAGCATATCTCTGCTCTCTGGAGGAAATGTGTTATTAGCGGAAACTAACTCTCGAAGGACTTCTCACCTGCTCACCATATGTGTCTCTGTGTTTCTGCTACCCTAGTGAAACTGCATTTTTAGCCTTTGTTAATTTCATCATCAAAGCAGTCAATTATAAAATAATTACAATGTTAGATAATTACCATAAATAATTATAGTAATTTACATAGAGACTCTTTCAGTGTTGTAAGTGATTGTAAGAGCATTAAATTATATGGGTTGATTAGGTACTCATGGGAGTGTATGGTCTTCTTGTGATTTTCCCGTTCTTCAAGAAAGTTCTATAACACTTAATTACTTTGTTTAAGGGATAATGTATGGGCTGACTGTATATGATCCTGCTTATTAGACAGCTAGTACACAGCTATTTATCTGATTGTGTGTTGTGTGGACTTTTATCTTTTATTTAAAAGTTGCCACTAAACAATTAATTAAAACAGTGCAAAATATTACAGTAAAATGGATACTGAAGTCCTCTAAATAGGCCTATATTTTGAATAAGCCTATTTTCCTTTTTCAATTTATTAATTTATTTTTGTCTGTTGATGTTCATTTTTTTAAATTCTGGTTTCTTAATTTTTTTTATTGAATTAAGTTGGATTAAGCAATCCCTTGCAACTAACTTATAAATAATATTTAACATTTATATCTTCTTCTCAGTCGATTGCAGTCAACATTTATTTTAAGAAATGAAAATGTATAAATGGTTTTAATAACCTTGCTGTTAATCTGAAATGCAATGATGCCAGCTGTGTTTTATAAATCGAGAGAAAGCAATTTCCGCAGAGTGATAAGAAAGAAAGTATAGTACCCTTGGTTCAGTTGCAGTTACCCGGTTCGCGGGTTAAGAATTCTCCCGTCTTATCTGTTTTCACCTGTTGGAAACTTTGATGTGTACACAGAACCCTGCACAGCCCAATTAACGCGTCGTTCCACTTTTGGTGGAAAATTAATTGACAGGAAATATCAGCATTATAACTCTATAGGCCTTTCAAAATCCCTCACAAGACCTCTGAGTCCTACAAAGTTTGATGTCGTAAGGTGAGTTAAGTATGCCTACTGACAGACATTTGTAGGACGAAATGTCTTTCCCCATATTTAGATCCTGAATATGTCCACATCTAACTTTTTGCATAAAGCAAAAATAATGTTCACATTTAAAATTGTGCTTTATAATTATTTACATTGTATAAACGTTTTTAAGTTTATTTAACTTAAAAGTTTAGGTTTATTCAACTTTTTCAACTTTTTAAAGAGCATTTTTAAACTGAAGAAATCAAGTCAAGGTCTAATGAATCAAGTGTATTTCATCCCTGTCACTAATCTTGTTCTCAAATACAAACCTTGCTATTTTAGTCTGACAAATAAATGTTTTAATGTGGATCAGATAATAAAAGCTGGTAAGGCAGCTGGAGAAAAGGGTTTAGAAAACTGGATTTGCTCCTGTCAGATTTGTGTGTGTGAGTGTTTGTGTTGTCCGCTGAGAGCATCTATGGCTCTTTTCCCTTCACCATACAGTCTGTCTGAACATATTATTATTTTGCCCAGATATAACAAAGAAGGATCTGACTCCACTCTGTAACAAACTGTTAAAGATAGAGCATAGCCACCTCTGCTTTCTTTCCTATTTTCTGTCTTGAATACAAAAAAATATGGATTAATTTGGAATAACAATAAGTGGAATTTACTGTCTAACTGAGAAAAAGTTCACAGGTAATGGATATTAGAAAATAATCAATATTCTGTTTGTCCATTTTTTATTTTATAAAAAGAAATTGTAATTCATATAAATTAATTTTAATTCTGCTGCTCAGTTCTAGTTCCTATTTGCTACTGCAGTCAGTTCAAAATGACCTCTTCAGCATATTTATAATTTAATTTTAATTACACTATATAAAATCATGTAATAATTTTAATAATATTATTGTTATACTGTACTTTTGATCAAACATATTTCAAAAACATAAAAAACCTTACCGCCTTCAGACTTTTAAGTTGTATTACGCTGGTGTGATTAGTCTCAGTCAGTTGGATTATATTCTGTAGGAGTGAGGAAGCTCATGCACAACAATAAATCCTAATGAAAGCAGTTGTCTGCGGTCGGTGCTCTGATACTCTGTTAAATGCAGAGTGCTTTTATCTATTTATAATCAAAATAATTCTGCCCTTGAAGATGCATGACATTTTGATTTATGCCGTGTCTTATGTTTTTTGGAACAATCAAGTAGGACATTTTCCCTGTGATGAACTCTTGCAGACAACCAGATGAGGAAAATTATTTTTTGCAGAGAATTTAATGAAGGGAGTCAGAGCATATTTTGGCACAGTAAGATGTGCTGATTCAAAGTTGCCATTAACCTTCATCTCATTTCCCAATTTCACAAAGGTGTCCTGTCCTGATAAAACATTAACAGAGAGAGAAGATACATTCAACTGCAAATAAAACGATCTGACAAGACAAAGCCACGCTGAATTAAGTTCCTCATGCTGTTTGTGTGCAAGTGTGTGCCTTTAAGCCTCTCGGGGCACCAATTGTTGATCATCAAACATTGATCTCTAGCAAAGACTCATTTTTTTGTCTGCAGTCGTCATCTTATCCTAATGCTGGCAGAATGCTATGGCACAGTTATGATTTTGAAAAGCATGTCATTTTGAGTGCATTGTGCAGCAGTGATAACGCATAACCCAGTGTAGGACGTCATTAGAGGAGTGCATGTGTTCTACAGACACACATGCAATAAATATTAATGCACTCTTGCTCAAGCAGGACAATTTGTGTCCACTGTCAGAAAATATTAATACCTAGATGAAGGTATTTACCCTGTAGGTGTTCGTGTGTGTCAGCGGCTTCAAGCTGCTTGAACAAAGCTTTAAAGAGCACTAACAGTGCCAGCTGGTCTTTACTTTAATTTGCACACATATATTTGATAAATGACCACAGATAGTTTCTGGATTGATCATTAAATGCAGAAATATCTCGATGTGTGCCTTTTTCACAATGGGGCAAATGATAAGCTTAGTCAATAGAATACATAACGTCTGGACAGAGAGAAGGGCTTTTCTCTCATCCTTTTCTTCTTTTATCATGACGGATAATTAAATCTTCTCTGTCCTTCTGCTTTTTTGGTCTGTTTATCACACTGTAGTGTAAGCGTGAAGACAGTGGGTTGTTTTCGAGCTTGTTTTCTCCTTTAGTCAAAATCTTGAATGAAAAGGCAAGTGCTCTTATCTGCACAGAGCGAGCGGTGGATGAGTCACCTCTATTGCACGGCTAAAAAGAGAGAGATGGCGGTGACTTGGGTTTATTAAGGGTAACATGATGAAGTCTGTCTCACATGGCCAGAAGAGAAGGAGAGAGGAAATATGAGGGGGCAATGAAAGAGACTGAATTCTGCACTTTGTCCTCAGACAATGAAGTATGTTTTCCTGAGGCAGAGATGATTTTTGGTATTACTGGGCAACAAAGAGCAAATAAGCAATTATAGGTTCATCTTTCTGTATTACATTTAGCATGCACTGTGCTGCATGTGTCTGTAAAGGTCAGGATTGACACTGATTGTTAGAACAGCAGGTTTGAACTTCTGTTATAGGAAAAGTCTTTGGAGCACTGTTATGTAAAACAGTACAGGAAGTGTGTGTATGTGAGCAGGGGAACCTGGGGATGCTTGTAACACTATCAGGTTAGCCACTTTGGAACCAACAAAGTGCTTTATAATGGGATTTGTTATCAGGCTAAATCAGCAGACTTGTTTAATTTGATTCTATATTTACTCAAAAATGCCACCTGTTTTCTTTTCTCGACCTACAAAGATTGAACAAAATGGGATGTTGTATAAGCCAACATTGGCACAGTTTAATACTAACTGACATGACTCACACACCTGACTGTTATGTTATATATTTATTTATTCTATATTTACCATTCACTGAAAAGCAAATCATGAAAATGGATTATACCGGGGCTTTAAGTATTTTCTTAATTGGAAAGAAAACACTTTTTTTAAAAATTTGTTTTCTCTGGTTGTTGTTTCATTAAGCCACTTTAGAATATAAGCGATTTAATACACCAGACGTGTCACATTAAGTCCAAATTACATTTATAAAGCATTGTTCCAACATTAATATTAATTAGTAAGCAGTGTGTAAATACAGTTGTAAATGCCTTGTTCTTGATTTATAATCATATCTTTAACAAAGGAGATTTAAAGGCTCAGTTGTCATCCGTTCAGTTATCAAATAAAAACAACACAGAGGGATACAGAACTATTCATTTCAATATGCAAATAAATATGAAACTGTACATCTGTTCACTTGAATGAGTTATCACAAAATTGCATGAAAGGTTTAAAAAGTCTATTCATAAAGTATCTGAAAAAGATTTACTCTATGAACAACACATAAAATTATATTAAATAAAGACAAAATTAATAATAAAATAATAAATAAATTAAGCTTATGAAACAATATGATCCAATGACATGTCAAGTTAATGAATCATCTTATAACAGGCATCCAATACTGACTTCCGGAAAACGGAAATAACCAATGACATTTGACAAGATTGACAAGATTACAGCGAAAACAGCAAGACCCGCGACTGACAAAAATAAACATGCTTGCGCGAGCAGGTAAGAGAAGAATAATCGCGCGCAGATTATATATGCGCGAGCAGAGTTTGAAATGAGCTTGCGGGCTCCCGTTTCTTCACATGTAACTTTAGATATGTTTTCCTCTTGCGGAAATGATTTGCTGCGCATAAATGGCATAGATTTGGCGTCATAGATTGTTGGGTTTTTCTTTCAGGCACGGCACCGAAATGAGACACCGAAATCTGCGTTTTGATTTGTTTCGGTACTTACCGGTTCCTTAGGTACCGGTGCCATACTGGTACCAGGTTTCGGTACCCAACCCTAGTGCTGATAACAGGATAAATGGGTTTGGAACATTCACCTTGCCCCATCCAGACACTGTATAAGAATGTTGCAAACCCCGCGTGCTCCCCGGAGGAAGTGGAGATTTGGCAAAAAGAGGGACCCTTCGGGAGGGTTGGCTTCGGCACTGCTGGCGGAAGGGGAGGTGGAGGAAGACAAAAAAACGCAGAAGCCGAGGATAGGAAGTGAGCGGCATTTAAGGAGGAGGAGAGGAGATTTGCGGGGTTATCAGTAATAAGGAGATTGGTGGCAGCTGTGATCGTTTGTGTGTGCTCCTCCTGAAATTCGATGAATTGCTTAATCGTCATTAATAATACTGCAATCCACCCCATACACTGTTACAATTTCCCCCGTATTGAAATAACAGCATAACAATAACAACAGCACTACTTGCATGAAGTGAAATGAAACTTAGCCCATATTTTACTCACCCCGAAGCCATAGGTGTAAATGACTTTCCTCTTTTAGATGAACACAGTCAGAGTATTTTAAAAATATATTCTGGCTATATATCCTCAAGATAGATATATAGATATATCCTCAAGTACTGTTATTACATGTCCTCTGAAGCAGATTGATGGGTTTTACCTAGGATGGCTTTGGGGTTAGTAAATTATGGGATCATTTTAATTTTAGTGTGAACTATTCCTTTAAACTGTAGCAGACACTTGTTTAAGAGAAATATAGCACAAAACCCCCACAAATACAAGCATTAGATCAAAGAGTGCTACAACTGTCCCCGATCCCACCTATACTTCTCTTCAGTGTAATCCAACCTGATACGTGTTAAAAACCTGGAGGGTGCTTGTCTGTGACTGGAAAACTGTATGGAAAGTAAACACACACACTGCCTCGCAGAGGTCACTGGTAGCTGCTTAGCATTAGACTGGCTTGATATGAGATCCTGAACACTGGCTTCTAATTGCAGTGCTCTCCACAACTCATTTTTCTCTCCACTGAATTAATAGTTCCTCATTAGTTAAAAGCAGCCATTAATATTCAAACATTTTACAGATCTTTTACGAGCACTTTAATGATGTCGTAGTTGGTAAACTTCAGAACGAAATCCAAGTAACCTGTTGGAGAGATGAGAATTATTTAAGATAAGATTCTTAAGTAATGGACAATTAAGATGTCAGCTTTAATTTAAGAGGTCTTTTATCTGTGTTAGATGAGCATGTTATCAATTACTGCTTATTTATACGTGCCCCCAATTCCCCTTTTGCGTGTGAAACCTCTTTGAACATTTTCTTTTTATGGAACATAAAGTTTTGACAGGGTTTCACATCACTTGCAGCAAGAAATAAATAAATAAACAAACAAAAAAAAAAAGCAGACTAGACTAGACTTTACGCATTGTCCCTTGTTATCCTGTTAGTGTTCAGTCCCTTGGATATTGTCAGGATGTTGTTGTTTTGTCTGTGTCCAGTCTATACTTCTGTCAGTTTGGATGCCTAGAACAATGTTTTTCACATTTTTAGAAGAATGTTGTGTGACAGACTCAGGACACATTAGTAATTATTCTGCTAATTAACAGTAAATAAAAGTATGCCAGTCGGTTTTGTTTAGAATGGCTATACATGCGCAGATTCTCATTTGTCACTCTGGCTTCTCCTTTCAAATCTTAGTTTCAGCTTCAGCTTGCAGTATTAAATGACAGCTAGCACATCATATTTGTGCTGTTCTGTTCAGATTTGCATCCTCTGATGTACTTCAAGCCTCATTACACACATCTCTTTCTAAACAGCAGCACTTCCAAAAGTTTTTATAACTACCGTATGAAAGGTTTGTGCTGATTCTAAAAGAGTTATAAGATGGCAATGATAAATCAAAACTAAGTTTCTCAGTAAATAATGCTGTGATATCAGAATCCTGACCGACCCAGCTAGACGTACTGAGTTATGCCCAGACAAGACTATTGTCTGGCTGCTGAAGTTTTGTATTATATTGAAAATGTATGACCTGCATTTCCCTTTCTTTTTTCTCCAAAAGTGCAGAGAAAATTATTGTAGCATATAAATGCACATTTCCCTGAAGTATCATTATGTAAGTATATAAGATGTTCACTAATCAATCAGCCTTTATAGTTTCTGAGACAAAGGTACACAAAAAGCTATTACTGTAATTTATTTTGCTTATCACAAAGCAGCATACACTATATTCAAGAATGAAACTATCTTATTAGAAGTACAGTACAAGCTTAAAATGAATTTTAAAATCACCTATTGAAACAATAGTCCCACACCGAGCTTGTAGTGTATCATGTAGTAAGATAACCCCTTAGGATAGTCACATATTGCATAGGGGAAGGAGCAACTGTACAGTGTTTACACCTCAAACAAGATGATCTATGAATTTAAAGTTAACATTGTAATCGTCTTTCGTGTGCTTCTAATCAAAAAAGCATAGGTTGTGGTTCTTAAAATACAAGCCACAATTATTTATTTTACTATATGGCATTATCTTCAATAACTTTCAGTGTCTTAACCAGATAACATGTTTGACATAACTGGTTTTTGGAAATATTTGGGAAGCCTCGTAAATGAATGCACAATGTTAGTTAAGATGATGATAAGAGTTGCAATGTTATCAGTGAACCCCAGACTAATGTGTTTTTGTTGTGCGTAGTCTCCTTTATTTCTGTTTCCCACTCGCCATAGAATGAGTTTAAATTCCTCTTTTCATTTCTGGCATAAACGGTTCACATAAGAAAATGATTGGCTGCAGATTTATAGATTTTAACCACTTGTTTATTCGCCTGCTGCCTTCCCTTTCTTTCATTCCGTCTTATTTGTATGCATCTATTATTTGGTTTTCTTTTAATTTATGTTTAGAATTCGTTTTGCTTCATTTCTCATAATACAATCCTTTTTGTTTCCCTTTGTTGCTTTGTATTTTCATATTCAGTGGCTAACTCTCCTTTGCATTTGACTACGGTCACACAGGACAAGTATAATTCTAACATTTCACCATCAGACAGAGGTGTGTTATTTATTTTTTATTTTTTTGTTTTCCATCAGCACTGGAGCTCAATCAATCTCCAAAGTATCTGTATTTTAATATTATTACATGTATAGTAATTGTATTTACTTGCAGCACATTTCTATCCATCACAATCTGCATCTGCATTAACCACAAACAATTTAGACGTTTCTACAAACCATTAGTAAATCTGGCATTGGTAGTTCTGATTCTGAACAGCTAACAGTATGATTTTTAGCATAATGTCCAATTCTTATGTTGGTGTGCAATGATTTATCAGTAGCCTAATATTTTACTGGGGCACAGCTGTATTTCACTGGAGCTTGTGCCTCAGTAAGAAGGGTGTAGCGATGCCCCTGGCATTAAAAGCACTACTTTATTCTGCTCTTAAGGGAAAGATAAGTTTAGGAACCCAAAGGTAGATTTGAGTAAGGTGTTTTGGCACAAAAGCAGTGGTCAGAGGCTTGCCGAACCATGGTAACCAATGTAAAGGCCTTACCCACTGAGACACCATCACCTGTGAGTCACCCAGTTGACCCATTGTACAGAGGGAAATGAAAAACGATAACCTCATGCTTCAAGGAAAGGTCATTGTGAACTGTGTGTTCTAATTTAAAGCTTATATCAGACTACTACTATTCCTTCTCTACCAACCAATTTCTTAGGGGATTACTGGAAGCAGTGGGATCAAACAAGCGTTCTCTAAAATTCTTTAATTCCAAGCCAAACATTCTCTTATACTCACTTTCATGCTCCGTCTCCCTTTAGCTTTTACACACACGGGCATATCAGCAGTGACCTATTTTCAAACACTATCAATCTCTGAAACCTCTGATACATTTTAAAACAACGCAAACATCTTTCACCTTTTTCTATCTGCATGGAAAATGAAGTTCTTGTCTTCTAAAAGTTCACCATTATTTTGGAAAGGCTTTCCAAAAAATTTTAACATTCGTTAGTTTGGTATTTGCATTAACTAACATGAACTAGCAGATTTTTTATATATATATTTATTAGTCTTTGTTAATGTTAGTTAATAAAAATGCAATTGTTACAGTAGGTTACAATATGTTACTTGATTTAAAACAAATTAAATGTTAAAATTAACATTATCTGAGGTTAATAATTAGTTCTTTACACATAGTTATGTTACCATTTTGGTTATTATTCTATATTAAAAAGGTCAACCCAAAATATTCAACCTTTTGCCATTTCAGAGGGATTTCTGTTTGGTACAAAATGTTTAAAATAATATTTTTACCCACACAGGTCCAAAGCAAAACTGAACCCCACTAAGACATGGATAATTGTCTAAATATCTTTTTGTATTTCACAGAAGAAATAAAGTCATACAGGTTTGAAAGATGGTCTGAATTTTTGAATTGTTTACATTCAGTATATTAATTAACATTTTTAAACTTTGAAGTTGTTGAAATTAATAATACTTAAAGTGACTTATGAACAGACTTAATTTAACTTAATTTAAAAATAATACATTTTCTTAAAATGTTCTGAAAAAATGTTGTTCATTGTTACTTGCAAATGCATAATTAATACTAACAAATGTAACTATAAAAAGGTTTACTGTTATTCTTTTAGGATTATTAAAAAACGTATTTGTTCTTACACTGACGGTCATTAGACATTCCATCGATTGTTAAAAATGATTGACATTTCATCTCCTTGATCATTGTTTCCTAATGTTTTCTCACTGGAGCTGAATGGCCCTGAATCTAGATGCATTGCAAGTTTAGGAAAAGCATAATTTAGCTCCGTGTCGCCTCCCAAATAATGAGCAAGCAAATGCCTGCTCTGGTTAGAGTGGGAGCTTTAGCAGGTTTCAGGTAGCCTGCGTCTTCTCTGTCCTCTCTCGGTGGTGTGCGTGTGTTAGAATAATGAATGTCATCCAGGAAAATAACCTTTGCAAGATAATTTAGAAGCCAAATGTTGTAGCTGACATTTGTACAGAATGGAGATCCTGACAAAATTTATAATGCAAGTAGGGAAAATGAGGGCAATTTTCGTGTAATGAAATCTTTCTGTGTGGCTTGCATGTGTGTCAGGAAGAATAGAGTGTTAGACAAAAACAGCTAGTGAAAGCACAGGGGTGATTCATGACCTGGGTAAAAGCTTTTTCAGTTCTTCTCTTCTACAGTGAAAGAGAAATCTCAAAGAATAAACTGGTGTGCCAAACAGAACGTCTAACCATTTGCTTCTGAGACTGAGATCTCTGATGTGCTCTGATCATCTGAATATCCTGAATATTTGCGAGAGGATGTCCACTGTGAGCATCCCCTTAATCTCTTCTGATTTTGACTGTGCATTCAAGCACTGGAGTGAAAGACAAGATAATCGTGACACATCAGAGTTTCCTCTCAGCAGTTTCACTGAATACAATTCAGAGCAGCTTTGAATGGCTTTCACTCAAGCAAACACGATTACTCTGCAGCACAAACAACTGGTTTATTAGTCCATGGTATGTCTTTTCAAAAGTGACAAAATTATTTAAGAAATATCTGTACAAACATTGCCTGTATGTGATTATTTGCTCAGTTCTTTAACTGTACAGATGGAGGGACAATGGAAGCCTAAAGGGATCAGCAAACATGCAGGCAAATCTATTGGAGGCATGAACCAAAACTTTTTTATTATAAATAATTGTAATGTAATTTATTCAATGTATGTTTTTTTTTAAGTTAGTGCATTTATGTTGTATGCCTCAGATTGTAATGGTATCAAAAGTTCTGTATTTGGTACCGATGCCAGTGAAAATCCTCGATACCAAAGTAAAACAAAAAAGCATGCTAATTAAAAAACTTATTATTTTTTATTAATAATGCATGTGAAGTGACTCTCAGAGCAGTTCTGGAGATGCTATTTATGTATTTATGTCCTCACTGAGACACTGTATATTTAATAAAGCCACACTTCTCTGCCATTCACTCGGTAACACAGAGACGCACAGAACATACAGGATTCATATTTGAATTGATTTTCAATCAAACTGTAGGCTACATTCCATTTTTAAACTGGATTCTAAGATTCCATCTGCGTTTTCTGCATCAGGGAAATCATGAGGTCCTACATGTCACTGGTCCCGTGATGTTTGTGTTGTCGAAAAAGTTTAAGCTCAAAACAAGTTCACGCAATTTCAGATTTCCTCACACTTGTGTTTGTGGAACACAGAAGCAATTATTTATAAGCAATAATTCCTTGCTACGATTTTTTTGTGAGTAATGTAATTTCCATCTGTTCCTCTCACACATGTAATGTAGTACAGTTTCAGTAATCTTGCTTTTTGTCCTGGAGCAAGTCCCCGAAACCTTGCTTGGCCTGGAGAGACTGTTCCTGCAATTACAGTACTGAAAAAGTCTTTAAACACTGAAAAATGACTAATAATCATAATAATAGCTTCTGCTTACGTTGTTGTCGATTACGCAGGTCAGTAAATCACGTAAATGCTCACTCTAACAATGCACTCATCCATAATCGTTGTCAGATTGTTAATGCATTAGTCAGCGTTTGAATGCTCAGTAATCGAGGATAAAATTACAGATAACCTTCCTGAAATAAGGAGTTTTAACCGCAGTGACTCGCCACGTGTCTAGTTTGTGCTAACAGACATTATTCATTGTTGTAAGCAAATCATGTGCACAGCTAAATAGCAATCACTTACATGATTTCAATAAAACACAGGAAGGGCTCCAAACAGAATTACGTGCAGTTGAGTAATGATAGCCATTCACTATGCATTACAATTTACATGTATTGATTTAGCAAACCCTTTTATCCAAAGTGACATAAGTGGAGTGCAACAAAAGCAAGACCTACATACAAAGCCTACCTGTTCTCTTGCATTTTAATAGCTGAACATCTTTCAAGTGAGTGTGTAGTGGCTGGGACAAGTGTTGTGGGATGAGGAAATCTCCTGCTTACATTAACAACCACCAGCTACTTTTTTTTTTTTTTTAGAAAACAGAGATTACCTTCTGCTCAGGAGGGCTATTGTATATTGCAAGCATGTGCATAGCACTACTCAGCAAATTTGTATTTTACCAAATAAAAACGGGTGTGTACACATAAACAGTATTCAAGATATATTCATCCCTGCAGGAAAACCTCACGTTTCATCAAGGGTAAATTCAGAGCGGCAGGAAAGCTGCTTTGATTCAAGTATTCCTGCATTGCCACATGAGGTCTTTTTATAGATTGACACACTTCCAAGCATCCTCTGTTTACTGCAGTCAACCGTCAAAGAAAATGAATAATTCATGAAAGCAACTGTAATGGTAAAAACTCACGTGAAGTCAAAAGCTTATGTCAAAGTCGTTCCTCAGCAATCCTCTTGGAGAATTTTTGATGAGGACTCATTACTGTCAGTGGTTAGTCATTGCTGACCTTGTCTGATGAGGTCTGGCTCTCTATTTGCATTCGGTAGGTTAATGTGCATGGTTTTATATTAATGAGAGACTCACATGGGATCAGGAAATCGAACTCTCTGTATGTGTTTTTGTTGTTTGTTTCGTGTTTAAATTACGCAGGTTTGAATACTGAACCCGTTTATTTTCATTTTATCATACTTTTAAATATTCATTGACTCTGAGACAGTATTGTTTTGTCCCCTTTCCCTGCATGAAAAAGAGCAATAGAACAGGTACATGTCATCTCGGGTCACGTGGGTGACTTTGTTTGATGGATGTGTTTATCGCCCTGCTGGGTCACCTGTGTTTTGCCCCTTTTTTGCTTAGTTAGAGAATATTTCAAAGACAAGTCACTGGAGTGCTTTAGATAGAGCTCACCAAATCAATACGTTTAAACTACAATAAACAGATGGATAGTTTTCAATTCTCACATGTCAAAAAAATTGACAGATGTGAACTGCTGTCCTCTGTGATATTCAGGGGACAATTTCATTCTTGAGACTACATGCTGGAGGATATTATTGCATAACGTGTTTCATGAGGTGACTCACCATTTTTCTGTTTTGCATTTTCTCCTTTCCTTGACCTGAGGTTAGTGCATTAGCAGAAGGGAAATAGAAGCCAGTCCCATTTGTGGACAGTGTAGAGTCTTTTCTGTCATGTTTAACAAAAGGTCTTGGTCATGTTTTACACTAGCTCATACTAGTGTATTATTTGTGAAATTTTAGTTTAAAACAGAGATATTATAATTACTGTTTGTAATGATACTGCACAGGTGTGTTGGTGATTTGATATTTAGAATCATTACTCCAGTGGAGTGAGCGCGCAGCCCAAGGGGACATGGCTCGTCTTGCGCCTGGTAAGTCAAGACGATGGCATCCACTAGTTTAGCGGGCCAACCTCGCTTGGAGACAGCCTTCCCCTTCTGCTGTCCTCCGTAACAGATAAAGAGCTGATCAGAGCTACGTGAG
>JAUMHP010000057.1:9864295-9883430 GCA_032361065.1 Enteromius trimaculatus
GCGTACGGAAAAAGAATAATAATAAGTATGTGAGATAGTAATAGTGAAGCCTTGCCTTAGGGCAAGCTCCACTAATACAGTAAGTGTTAGAGGATTCGTTTAAAATATAAACTCAACCTTTCAAGGTTCAACAAAAAGGATCATCCAATTAAACGTATTAATTATCGTCAGATCTCTTGTGTAACGTTGTTATGAATTGTGCTGATTTAAACACACAACCAAAGCAAAGTCTATTTTCTATTAGCCTGATTTTACATTACTGTTTCTGTTAATAATTTTCAACCTGATTTAAACGGATACACTCAAGGTTATCACAACATCAACAATTTCATCTATGTTTGATTTCAATATATAAACTTTGCATTATAAATTCTGTTAAATTTACTAAATGAATGAATGAATAAATAAAGAGAATATGAAGTTGTACTATAAATCTTGCAAAAAAATATAATAATAATGTTTCTGGTATGTCATCCTGGTGTTTGTATGTTTTTTTTTTTTTTTTTTTTTTTTAAATTTTTCATAATATATGGCAATTTAAAGTTTTAAACAAATTACTAGATTTTTTTTTTTTTTTTTACAGAGAACATATAATGATTTTAAATTAGTAGATATACTGCAATATAGGCCTAAACAACAAAGCAGAATCAAGATCCCTGAAATAACATCAAAATCTGATCAGCAGACACAGACGTACTTCTGACTGGGTAAGTAAAGTTCTCATTAAGCTAATTATACCTCACATTGAGCTTTAATTGCTCATTCTTTCACTCAAACACTCTTGTCCTGTCCTCAAAGTGTCTCTGAAGTGGGAAAAGGACATAGAAACGCAGTCTGTCATTATGTTGCTCTGGGTGTGGCCTCATCCTGTGGCTTACAGCTGCAATAATCAGCTGAGCATGTGTGTGTGAGAGTTTGTGTGTGTGTGCGCACTTATTTACAGTATATAATCCAACACATGGTTCTGACTTAGATTTATAGCAAGTGTGCACAACAGTTAAATGCACGTACATTGGAGTGCTGCATTTGTGCCTGTGCGTTTCTGCCACTCAGCATTCCTCTGTGTGCCCACTCTCAGCGTGATGGTGAGTGTGTAAGTGTGCTCTTTGAGTTCTGTTGAATAAGCAAACTGTTCCTCTCTGACAGACAGCGGCACCCCGATTCACGCTGCATGAGTGGAGTGTGTTTATTTCTAGTAGCATATCTAACTTTACAGCTCTTTAGTGAAGTCTGATGTAATAAGAACAGGCTATGTGAGGAAAGTAAAGAAAATCTGTCTGTTCATTTGGCGACCATATTTGCAATGCATTCAATCTAAATGAATGGGGAAACCCTGAAATACATGTCTGCTTGATTTGTTTCAGTCACATTTCTGGAATTTAAAAATTGGAATTTTGAAACTGAAAAATTTTACTTCCAGAACTTATACTTCCTTTTTAAGATCAATGCATCACTGCACTCTGAGCAGAATTGTCTGATTTATTCTACCATAAGACTTGACCTGATTAGCAAGCTCAGTCCATCTGTCCACACCAAACATACACACACACATATATGTATACATCTTCCAGCTATTATATAAGCAAATGTATAAGCAAGGCCATAACAGATAAAAAAAAAATAACTCAAAACATCCAGAGAATGATCTATTGATGAAATACATACTACAAGCACATCACCATCAATTGCACTCACACACACACACTTTGACCCTCTTTTTGGTGTCTGGGTGGAGCTTTGATAAAGCAAGTGTCTCAGAGTGTATGTAGGGCAGGTGAATCTGGGTAATATCAGAGTTTCAAGGACACAAACAGCTGGTGTCTGTACATACTACCTTATACTAAACTGGATCACCGATCAGAACAGGTCGCCATTTACCAGGCAAACACACTTATAGACCTGTGCCAAGGTACCAGGCTTTTAAGACCTTCTTTAAGATCTGCCCAAATAAAACTGATACAGAAAAGGTGAAGAAGAGCAAAGTCTATGGAATATCCTACACAGTAAAATGACTGGGAAGACCAGAATTTGAAACCCATTTAGAGTTCAAATAGAAAGAAATCAGATGTATAGAATTATAAGCCTTCAATTCTAGTTTTTAAACCATTAGAATGGGAAATGTGTCTGAAAGATGATATAAATACCATAAAGTAAATAATGTCATAATCCATCTACAGTAGACTATTAGCAAATTGACAATCACTTGCCATTTATCTGTGAATTGATCAAAAACAATGAACATGTAGCACACACAGCAGCAGCATGTTTACAGAATCAAACTTTGATTTAATTACATCATAGCCATTTAACGTTTCATATTTCATCACATTATGCCATATCATGTTCCTGTTTTTGTCCCCAAAGTAAGAAGTCACGAATTCTTTAATATGACTTTTATAATGCGATTTAAGGACTTTTATGGCCTTACATTTGATAAAGCTGAAGCAAGATTTCTGGCTCTCACAGACCCGTAACTTCTTCTTTAAGAGGCTCCTCTGTCCTCCACTCGTTACCTGAATTAATGGCACCTGTTTAAACTCGTTATCAATATAAAAGACACCTGTCCACAACCTCAAACAGTCAAACTCCACTATGGCCACGACTGTAGAGCTGTCAAAAGACACCACAAACAAAACTGTAGACCTGCACCAGGCTGGGAAGACTGAATCTGCAATACTGTAGGTAAGCAACTTGGTGTGAAGAAATCAATTATTAGAAAATGGAAGACATACAAGACCACTGATAATCTCCCTTGATCTGGGGCTTCACGCAAGATCTGTGAGCAAAAATCCCAGAACCACACGGGGGGACCTTGTGAATGACCTGCAGAGAGCTGGGACCAAAGTAACAAACGCTACCATCAGTAACACACTGCACCGCCAGGGACTCAAATCCTGCAGTGCCAGACGTGTCCTCCGGCTTAAACCTGTACATGTCCAGGCCCGGCTGATGTTTGTTTGAGAGCATTTGGATGATCCAGAAGAGGATTGGGAGGATGTCATGTGGTCAAATTAAACCAAAATAAAACTTTTTGGAAAAAAAACTCAACTTGTCGTGTTTGGAGAAGAAAGAATTCTGAGTTGCATCCAAAGAACACCACTTACTGTGAAGCATGGGGGTGAAAACATGCTTTGGGGCTGTTTTTCTGCAAAGGGACCAGGATGACTGATCCATTTAAATATAAAGAATGAATGGGGCCATGTATCGTGAGATTTTGAGTGAAAACCTCTTTCCATCAGCAAGGGCATTGAAGAGGGAATGTGGGTGGGTCTTTCAGCATGAAAATGATCTCAAACACACCGCCCGGGCAAGAAGGAGTGTCTTCATAAGAAACATTTCAAGGTCCTGGAGTGGCCTAGCCAGTCTCCAGATCTCAACCCCATAGGAAATCTTTGGAGGGAGTTGAAAGTCCGTGTTGCCCTGCAACAGCCCCAAAACATCACTGCTCTAGAGGAGATCTGCATGGAGGAATGGGCTAAAATACCAGCAACAGTGTGTGAAAACCTCCCAGAAAACATCTGACCTCTGTCATTGCCAACATAGGGTATATAACAAAGTATTGAGAGTTTTGTTATTGACCAAATACTTATTTTGCACCATAATTTTCAAATAAATTCTTTATTTTAGATTCATAAATTTGTCTCTGATAGTTGAGGTATACCTATGACGAAAATTACAGGCATCTCTCATCTTTTTAAGTGGGAGAATTATTGATTTTGCCCCACTGTACATATTATAACTTATGGAGTTGCGTCTACACTATTGGTTTGAAACAAAAGACGGGGGTGTAATAATGATGGATAATAATATGGATTGAGGATGGTGTTGATTTTCTTTCTGACCTTAGTCAGATGCCCCTGATTTAATTTGTGTATCCTTCTAACTGTATACCAGCATAACACACAGGTTTGTTCTGTAAGACAGAGGCAGGATGTTGTCTACTCCCTGGCTCATTGTATGATAACATGTGCAGAAAAGGCCATTTCCTCCTGAAGAAACATGGGAAACACACACACATTTACACACCCCTTCCCAAACATATGAAAACCTGTTCATTAACTGCCTGGCTAGAAATCTCACAACACTATATTTCGACATTTAACTGATCCTAATATTCTTTACTTCAACATGCTTTACAACTAAAAATATATGGACAGTCTAAGTTACATTTGTGACGATTACTCAAGCAGGTACTCAAGTGGCAATTCTTGACTTGACCTTCTCTTCAGTCACTTCTCACAAAGCTATTACCAGACACAATGTACAATGTTCTGTTGTTAAGAGCTAGTCTGAAACACTGAAAATGCTTCTACTTAAAACAAATTAGTTACAAACTGTTTAACTGAGAAATGAGAATTAAGTTCTGATCTTTGTTTTTCACTTTTGTTATTCATTTTTGCTTTTTGCGACAGATGTTTGTATTTGCGTTTTTGTTTTTTTACTACTTTTTGTGTTCTCTTTACATTTCTTTACATTTTATCATGAAATACATTTTTGGTAAAATGTATATTAAATATTTTATATTTAATTTAGGTATTTATATTCAGTATTACAGATATACTTTATATTTAGTAAATAAATTGTTAGTTTTGTTTTACAAGACAATGCACACACACACACACACACACACACACGTTTCAATTAAAATTAAAATATTTATATTTAATATTTTCTGAGACTGAGTGACAGTTAGATTCTAAGAAAACTGATGAGCAAAACCAATTTCAGCATGTCATGACAAGCCACTCAAGTGCATTCCTTTAGAAAATGTTCTCCTAAAGCATCATACATATTAATCTCCATACATATATTGTGCCAATGAAAACATCACTGGTCATCTGTTTTTCAGACAATGTATTTTTCCCATTTGTTTAAGGACTGTTACACAGCACCACATTTCACAGCAGTCACATCCATTCAGAACATTATGCAATGCTGTGACACTCTTACAAACCCAAGGAAATAAGGTGTAGGTTGGAAAGCCCTACAACGTTACTGAGCCAAAACCCGTCAGAACACAGTTGCCCCCATTAAGTCACATTGTTATGTATGCCAACTGGAGTGCCCTCTCACTCCATTGTCTGTGTTCCTCTGTCTAAATAGTTGTGGACTTTTATGTTGAAAATGTCTGTTACCTCCTCTATACCTGTTTGCCGTTCATCGACCCTGCCTGTACACCTGACCACGAATAAAACTCTGCGTATAGATCCGCACGTCCATGTCTCCTTTGTAAAACATAATACTCCACCAGCTCAGGATCCAGCGGGTTTTCATATGGATACAGACCAGGTACGGACATTGCCCGAATGTTATTATCACTAGAAAAGGGTCATTGACCACTTGAAAGCTATGTGCAGGCGTATCTAGATCTTGAATATTTTTATGACTTGCCGAACTGTGCGCTCATAGACTTTTTTAGCGAGGGCTTGAATCAGCCACTCCAATCACGTCTGATTCGTGAGGGACCTCAGTCATCGTTTGCAATGTTTTTAGACTTTGCTTTGTGGTATGTGGGCTCTGCATTTACGGTGGGTGACTCTAACTCCTCGTCTACATTAGTAATGGCGGACGCACCAGAGCACGATCGCATAATGGTGGCCGCATTGGAGCGCGATAGCAATCTCCATTCTTCCACAGCTGATTTTGGGGAATCATGTCCAGCCCACACCGATCTTCACAAGCCAAATCAAGTCCCCACCAACCAATGTGAGTCTAGTCAAGTCAAGTCAAGGAGCCACGTCTATCCCCAGCAGATCCTCATAAGTTAATTTTCAGTAATTCTTTCACTTGTCAGGTCGGGTCACTGCTGATCATCACTTCTGCACTAGTCAGCCAGAGCCATCTCATGTTTCCTCTGACCTTCCTGTGCCACGCCACGATTCATCTATTCATCCAGAGCCATGTCACATCCCTTCAGAACAGCCTGAACAACAGCACAAGATGGCCACCATCTCTCGGGAACCATTGCATGAAATGGCCATCAACCCAGAGCCACAGAACAGGATGGCCGGCAACCCAGAGCCACAGCCACAGCACAAGATAGCCGCTAATCCAGAGCCACAGCCACTGCACATGATGGCAGCCACACCTGAGCCTTCACCCAAAGCAGAACTCAAGCCCCAGTTTTCAGCCACCACGGATGCTAGGCCAGTGAACCCCCGGCATCATATGTGACGCACATGAAGACACTAGGGCCTTCCCAGGGCATATGAGGCATGTGTTCAGTTTGGTGGACACTCCACTGAAGTCAGTAAAAACAGCAGGTCTCCCCAGGGTCCCAGGGAAGGCCACCACAGTGACTGTGCCTCTCTCCTCTGTGCTTCCAGTCATGGCCGTCACCATTTTGTGTGTGTGGGCCACACACTGTGCTCCAGAGGCCCATCTACCAAGCCCGTGTTAGAGACTTCATTACCCCATGAGTGTGCTCTAGGGCTGCACGATTTGGGAAAAATGTCACATTGCGATTATTAAGGTCAAAATTTCGATTTGCGATTGCGATACGATAAACAAGTGGTTTGACTCAACCTGCTTGTTATCAAGAAAAATACACACACAGATTATTAACAATGCTGAAATCTGTATTTCTCAACTGACATACAGTAAACGGTGCAATCTAGCAACAACTAAAAATTAACAATGTTTTCAAATTAAAACTAAATTGTACAAAATTAAATAACAGTAACATCTTTACATTACTGAATAAAATTACATTAAATTAACTTAAATAAAAAAAGTCAGATAAATAAAACAAATACCCATTTTTATATTTTTACATGTTGTCCCAAAACATTTTCGCAAGATGTAACATATACTTAGTATATTTCTTTTGGTATTTTTTACCTAGTGTGCCAATCATATTCTCAAATACCTCTTTGCTAAAAGTGTGTTCACACCTGAGGTGACTTGGGCGAATAAATCTCGCTATTTGCGTGTAGTTGGACGCTTGAACATTTCGAGTGCTAACGGATGACAGCTTTCACACAGCACGCGAGGCGGCGCAGCAGCGTGTAGCAGGTGCAGATAAATTACATAAATCAAAGCTCATGGCACACAGTGTTCGGAGAAGAACACTGGAAAATACGACAGAAAGATGCTTGTCTATAGCCTGCTGAAGTACAAGCTGCCCTGGAATCTTTATCCTGCCCAGTCACGGTCATGGAGGCCATCATTAACCTCTCTGTGCTCTCTATTTCAGTCACACCTGCTCAGCCCTGGCCTTCTGCTCCCTCCGCTCTGCCCTGGTGGGCCTCTGTAAAGTGTAATAGATATTTTATTTGGTCAAACAACAATACTTGTTGGTAGCACTTTAGTATTGGGACCAACTCTCATGATTAACTAGTTGCTTATTATTGTGACGAATCACTCAGAACATTTGGTTCCATTTGCAACATGTTTATTTCCGTGGTCAGGCAGGCAATGGTCGGTAAACAGGCAAACAGTAGTGGCAGAGACAAACGTAATACAAGATTGATAAAACAGGCAGAAAAAGTCCAGGGTAGGCAGCAAGAATCAAAGTCCAATATAAACAATCGAAATAGTACCAGAAAAACAACAGGGAAAAAGGCTCAGTGATGATTGCAAGGCAAATCAAAACTTCGCGGTGAACAAGCGTCCAGTTGGCGTTTCTATAGTCCCTAAAATGCCTGACACCGGGCGGCGGAAACAGTCCAGGTGCGTGGGTAAAAAACGGTCCCGGTAGGAACTAAAACTCGGGCGATGGTTCCCGCTGCTGAGTTCCGGAAAGAGCCACAGAGGCACGGCTTGTGACAATAGCACACTTATTATTAACATATTAGAAGTATATTAGTTTTAATAAAGCACATATTCTACATGACCATATTCAACACCCCTGACCCTAACCAATACCTAATCTTAACAACGACCTTATTGACTATTAATAAGGAGCAAATTAGGAGTATTAATATTTTGCTACATATTAATAGTGATAATCAGACCTCAAAATAAAATGTTGCTTTACATATTTTTTTTACAAGGACTTTTATAAATTAACATAAACTTGTGTAATTTCTCATTCTGTATGTTTTTTTGATAAAACAATATAGTTATTATTAAGAAATAAGACTTTTTTTGAAGAATATTACATGTAATAACTTTAATGTAACATTAATATAATCACTAAGACCCTGCCAAACACATTTCTCATTTTTTCCCTTGTTTTCAGGTTATCATTGAATGGCTGGGCTTGTAATGGGTTGTGTGCTGTTGCCATGGTGCATTAGCAAACACTCTGAAAGGTGTTGATGTAATGCATCTTTAATGCATAATGTTTATCCAAAGTGGTGTTGCCCAGAGATAAGACGCACTCCCACGCATACCCAATATTTGGAGGTTGGTGTATCTGTGTGTACATGAGCGTGGGTGTTATCCCATAATTCTTTTAACCACGCATTAAACACCCCTGCATCCACCCACCCAAGTACCACAGAGAAAGAAAGTCGAGTGTGAGATTATTTGCCAAAATGCCAGAAGACTGTTTTCAACAGTCTGTGCTACGATCCTATTAGCAGTTGAAATTAAACCCTGACCGTCCACAAAAAAGCATGTCATATAGAGAGGATCTGTGCTTGCAGTGCAATTCATGAGGAAGAGGGTTTGTGTTGCGAGTTTTAAAAGCCAAATGTATACATTGTGTAATATGGTTTGTGTGTATGCATGTGAGCTCATGAGCAACGTACTTGTGTGGGTTGACAGCAGATTAAAGAAGGAGGTGAGAGTGAAAGAGAGAGAGGATGGCTTTATCGTAACATTATCAACTCGCATCTATGGGAGAGTTGAGCACGGGTCACAGGTAATGCATGTGGGTGTATGCGTGTGAAGAGGAGTGTGTGGATCACACATGTCACCTCACATGCTGCATGGCTCTAAGAGCAACAACCGACAAAAACAGACCAGACTGCATCAGGTTGTGAGTAGACCTGCGCTGCTTAAAACCGCAGTGCATCTTATTAAAGAACACAAGGCTGATCTGTTTATCTGTTTGTGACACCTTGCATTACTGATCTTACATGTTCTGATGCACAACTATTTTGTACCTTGCTATGAGGGGAACTGCATTAGAATAAAGTCCAATGCATGATTCAGCTGGTTCATGCACTCTGGAGATAATAACAAATCTGACAACTATTTTCAGTTTATCAATACACCAATGGTTGATTTTACATTTTAAATTAAAGTTAAACCAGGAATATTGCAACAATGTTTTCAAATATTTAAAATGTAAAATATTTATTCTTTTGATGGGAAAGCTGATTTTTGAGCAGCCAGTCACCCCAGTCTTTAGAATAACATGGTTTTAATATACTGATTTGATGCTTGAGAAACATTCAAGACTTTTGTGGAAACAGTAAAACTTTCTTTATCTTTTGTAACATTCCTTACAGTGCCCTTCAGATGCTGAATAAAAAAATGATCTTCTTCACCAGTAAAATCTTAGAAATCAGTTCTAATAGGTACTAGTGTACTGGATATTTATCGCCATTATCAACATAAAAATTTTAATAAGTTGTTTAGGTATCACAGCATTACAACGTACAGTATGACAATGGATATCGATTTTGAGATTAACTAAATATTACACTTAACAATGTTATTAAATTCTTAGTGTTTTTAAAGATGAACTTAAAAATAGAGGAAATTAGCATGCCCATACTGCAACACACTACTGTGTACAACTGCTATTACAGCTATAAAACTTTGTGCTTTCACTTTCATTTGTGTGGGAATTTTTATAGAATCTTCTCCTGAAATAATGACTCTATTCTAAAACACTCTATATATAGTAGTTCTCTACAAGCCAACATTTTCTGCTATTTTTTTTTACTAATTTGAATCATTATATAGCATATAGTGTTGATAGTGAAGAGTGGCACGTCTTGAAGCAACATGAACAAGGCATCCTCTACCCAAAGGACACACAGCTCAAAGCCAGAAATACATTAAAAAACTACACACTGGCTTTACTAGCAGTTGGAAATTCCCAACACCACCTATGAAACTCCTGCAGAAAGTGCAACAAAGATAGCGTGTTTGTGAGAACAACATGTCCCAGCTTGAAATAGCTCGAGTCAGTTAAAAAACAAAAAACACTGACAACTTCTGAGGAATCCAGAGCTACTGTGGGAAAAATATGAGTGGAACACCTGAATTAGTCCTAACCAAGTCATAAGTCTTCTCATGGTCTTTTGAAATATATCTATAATAGCCAAAGTGTCAGACTGAGTTAATATATCTTGTGGTAACTTTTTCTTTATTCATGGTAAGGATGACTTCATCCGGGTGAACTGTGACACCCTGTGCAACTAAAATGATGGCTATTTTGTCACACAATAGCAGTTAACACATTTCAAATATCAGAATGGAGCCGATGTATAATATTCTGCATTAAAGTACTTCAGATGACCATTTAAGAATGCTAGGAATTTGCCATTTACACGGTCTGCCCTTTCCTGTTTCCTATTTTAGCTGCTCTCCTGCCTCCGAGCTGAGGGGAGTGCGGAGGAATTCATGGGGAACGGAAGCAGATCCTCCGCTCTTTGAAAATTCCTAACTGTCATCTTGGCTTTTCCCGCAACCGTTTATTATGATGACTATTGAGGACTGAATCTTTTCAATGAATGAATCATTCTTGTTCATTACCATGCACTCGTTAACAGTTTATTTTGAAACGTGTGCAGTAAATTGTAGAAGTCCTGCATAACCTCACCAGAGATGTGATGAGATTGCTAGTGCTGTCAAATGATGAATCACAAGCAGTTGCATCCAAAATAAAAGCTTTTTGTTTACATAATATATGTGTGTGTGCGTGTGCGCGCGCGCTTTGGATATTCAATACACACACATCCATGTATATATTTATAATAATATTATTTGTATATTAATATTATATATAATATGTAATATTTGTATATTAAAATAGATTTGTATATTATTTATAATATCAAGTATATCAATAAAGACATACATGTTTTAAATATTATTAACAATATATATATATATTGTGTGTGTGTACTAATACATAATAAATATGCACAGTATACACAAATCACTTACATAAAAAAAACGTTTATTCTGGATGCGATTAATCATTAAAGGTCTTTTTATTTATTAGACACATCTGTAGATCTATGATGTGCAGTTAGAAAATAGATTGTGTGTATTTATTTCAGGTCGACTTTCTGAAATCTATTGTCAGCACACAAAAAATCTTAAAATGCATGGACTCTAGACCATGGCTTTAAACTTAGATTTGTTGCTTTGATCTAATAGGTAAAGTGAACAATTCTGATACTCATTGACCACGTGTTACTGATAAACAAAAAAAAAAAAACCTCACTGGTGTATGTACAGAAAAATCTACTAAATTAATCATTTTGCTCACTTAGATACCTGACGTCACATTACAATAGTAAGCAGTAAACATAAAAGCAGAAAATCATTCTTTAAAGTTCAGGACATTTTGATAGAAATCTTAAGTGCCTTCTCACAAGAGTGTCCTTAATGACGACGTCAATAGATTGTAAGTTAATTATTAACGCCGTGCAGTAAAGAGTAAACAAAAGTACTAATCCCTGCTGATTCCATGATCATCAGCCTTCAGAGTTCTGTTTCAATACACAAACCACAAATGCATTCATTTTCATTTCATGGGCATCGGTGTGTTCTGCTGATCTCCAAAGATGGAAATGAAATCCCCTGTCAAAAGTGCAAGGGGATTTCCATAGTACTCGGTATGTGGACAAGCTGGTCACATAGGAAGTCTTATTATGAACAGTAATAATGTCCACTACTTTAATCCCACACATCCTCAGATCTCCGTGCTGGGCGTTTACAATTCCTCTAAAGACAACTGAAGTAGCCCACTTCTTTGTATCCCTCCCCAGGATACCATCCTGTCTGCAACATGTTCTGTAACATAATGTACATGCTGACACAGACGTTTCATCTGCTTTCTGTTGAGTTATAGAGGACTACAGTGGAAGTTTTAGAAAGCCAAAACATCTTTAATTGGTTAAAATGCGACAGAACAGATTTTGGGAAACATTCCCGTTTGAAACTATTCTAAGCGCATCTGACCGAGCAAGCGCGAGCGCAGCATGCTAAACATAAATACAGCATCGCTTCATCACTTTACCTGCTTCGACCGTATCCGTAAGGTCGTAGTTAGAAGCTGTCCGGGGGAACTCTTTCAGTTTTCTTGTGCTGAGGTTCAGAAATCCGGAGTTCGCCGCATCCTCCAGGGCTCTCTCCAAGCCCCGGTTGAGAGGCAGGTTCGTGTTGGAGCCCAGTCCGCTCAGGTTTGTCTGTAATGCGGCAGAAGGCAGCTGGGAATGGGGACGGGGCTCCGGTCCCAGCGTCGCCATGTTCGCCCCGTCAGAAAAAAAAGATCGTCGAAAGGCTCTGCGATCGGTATATCCCAAAAGAAAATGTGCTGGTCTCTACAGTGGTGGGTGAATTTCCTCCTAGTGCGCTATCTGACTGTACATGACGCGTCTGCGCAGTTTGTTTATGGACCTGAGCTCGTGCCAGTAACGGGCTTGATAGCCATTACTACAGCGCCATCCGCTGCACGCGCACAGCAGCTGCAAACCAACAGTGCAGAGTACTGTTAGAAAACTTTAATGTACTATAAAATATTAAAGCCTCTCCTTCAGGCATTCTTGGTTGCTAAGAACACGATAAATGCATGCTCTCTATTTACTCTTATAATTTTAATTATTTTCTAATTATAACTCATAATTAGAAAATAAACTTAAACGATATTGTAATATGAAAGTGAATTATTATGATTATATATAATATTATTTTATTATGCAGCGCACATTAGAGTTTTAATTTATAACCCTACATCTGTTCTATGATAAAATAATCTATTACTCCAAAATTAGTCAAAAATTTGTACTTTTTTCCCCTTTTTTTTTTGTCAGTAGCACAGATAACGCATTAAAGTGTGCATGTGTACAAACATTTGTACTTAATTGTGCATAATAATTTTTCAAATTAATCTGTTTTGATCATCTTTTTTAGTCATTAATGTTACTCATATAATTACATTAATTAACATTATTAATTGATCAGATTGAAGAGAACAATGTCACTTTGAAAGTAATCTCGCTGAAAAAAACAGCATATGCTGGTTGGATCAATTTTGAAGCTGGTATGCTGGTATGGTAAGATGATCCTTTGCTGGTTTATGCTGGTTTGAGCTGGTTCTTTGTTGGTTTGAGCTGGTTCTTTGCTGGTTTATGCTGGATTAAGCTGGTCGTTTGCTGGTTTAAGCTGGTTCTTTGCTGGTTTATGTTGGTCCTTAGGGTTATGGTTAGGGTTGCCAGTGTGTGACCAGCATAAACCAGCATCCCAGCTTTAAAACCAACCTAACCAGTAACTGACTTTACAAGAACACCTAAATTATATTTTAATATATGTAACATAAAACAATTATAATGTTTGCTCTGGCTTTAGTTATGGTATGCTTCCTCCATTAGATTGGTCATGTAATCAAGCAAGTTAGACACTGTTCTGCTTCTCTAAAGAAATCGTACATTGGCTAATATTTAGAGACTGAGGAAGTGAAACTGCTGAAGACTTATCAGATCATATCACAAACGAAAGCTGCAGTTTTTCTTCTACTTTCCGGCACAAAATATGGTGAGTTTTTCTGGCTTTTATCTCCTTACTAGATCAAAAATCACTTAATCAAACAGAGAGTCTTTACTCTCAGCTGTCTGTCAGGATCATTGTGAAAACGGATTTTACAACCTGCATGCTGTTGCAGTTGTTCATCTTAAAGGGATAGCTTATTTTCGATGTATAAGTAACCTGTAATGCAGGTTTGGAACCACATTGAACAACAATCATTATTTTAGTGATTAGCAGTGACTGTACTTAGAAAGGATCCTGAACCTAGGCTATTTAACCAAACTATTTCCCTTTGTACCTGAGTGTTTCACTGATTTGTTCTCTCTCATCCTCCAGGCAAATGCGGGTAATGGCTGCAGCTTTGTTAGCTGGATAGTGAATACTGATTTATATGATAATCCCTCTGACAGCGCTGATGATGATGATGAAGAATTGTGCAAATGTACCCCTTCAGTCGCTGAATGGGATTCAGGCCCGGTCAAGCCTGAAGGAGAGTACCATCTACCCCGGAGCAGCCCTGTCATATCCCGCAAGAGACATAACACAGAAACTGATAAACAGTCTGGTCTGTCTTTGACACCTCCAATACGGGAACTATCTATCTCCCCAACTGTGAAATCGAACTATTCAAGTCCACATAGACTAGTAGAGTCCAGTCGCTCAGAGAAAGAGAGAAACCTTGATCCCTGTGATTCACCCAAGGGCTCTTTTGGACAGAAACAGTTCCTCGCAGATAATCATGGCACAGGAATTTCACCTGTCTCTCAGGACACTCGCAGCCACACTTTTGCTTCTGGACGGTTACATGAGGGTTTCCAGTTAAAGACTAAAAGAAGAGCCTGCTCAGACCTCCCAGCATCTGGTCAGTGGAGCTCAAACCAAGCTAAGAAACATGGATCGTGTGTAGATCACTCCGCTGCAGAATTCTACAGTCTGGACCAGGTACACAGTAAAAATAATTTACTTAATATTCTGGTACTTATTTTTGCAAGCCACTTTTTAAGCATTATCACACAGAATCTCTGGCGATATTATGTAACAAACCTCAGCTAGCAGGTTCTAAAATATTTGCGACCCTGGACCACAAAACCAGTCATAAGGGTACTTTTTTGTTTGTAAATAATATATTAAAAAACATCTTCACGAAGCTTAATCTTTACTTAATATCCAAATGATTTTTGGCATCAAATAAAAATCTATAATTTTGAATTATTGGCTATAGCTAGAAATATACCTATTTAGAACTGGTTTTGTGCTCCAGGTTCACCTTTGACCTTTCACCTTTAAAGTTTAGTTAAACACTAAAACCCTAACGCTAAATGTTTACATAGCTTTTTAAATGATTATAATACAACTAGTATATTTAATTCCATTTAATTAACCTCAAATGAAAATTACTTAAGTGAAGTGACAACTGCCAGTTTTATTGTTATCAAAATATGTAAAATATATGTAAATAAATATATTAACACCTTCTAGAGCATCCCTTTTTTGTTGATGTTTTGGGAACTCTAGCTTCTGTTTTAGATGTCTCGTATTATAATTTTGGCAAAGTAAAGTGTGCATTTATCATTGTTTATGTGCAGGAAAATGCTCATTTTGTAGTCGTGGATATGGTGCTGGAAATGCTGGAGGCTGTGAAATGGGTTGTGAGTTTGCAGCAGTTAAAAAACACTCATCCTCATCAAGACAGATGCGAAAAACCAAATACCTCAAAAACCGATTCAATCTATTCTTTTGACAGCGGGTTTGAGGGTAAGGTCAGATTTTGTTGCAGCAAAGTCCTGTGTGATTCACATGTGATGCGGTTCTGCCAAAGATCAGATGATGCTGACCTGCTCTCTTTAAAACTAACAGCTCATCATTAATAAGTATTTACCACTGCAGTATTTCACTTTTCAAATGTCGTATGTCAAAATATAAACCTTTTTACTTATAAAACAAATGCATTTTTATGTAGTCATAATGCAAAAGAATTTCACCACAACAGATTGTTTACAAGTGCATTTTAGACATAAATCTATTCATATACTGCGATGCAAAGGAAGCGTATTTGTTTCTCTTCATTTTTTTAATTCTCTATCTCTGCCAGATGACAACACCCCCAAACTATCTCCAAACAGATACTCCCTGGCTTCTTTTCAGAGGTTTGCAGTGAATTCTGGACTGACAAAATAAGTTTTGTTTTGTTTTTGTTATGAATGTTTTTTCTTTTTTTTGCAGTTGTCTTCAGAGTTCCAGAATGCAGTGTTCTGCTGAATATTTAGCCCACCGTTTGGTGTCAGAGTTCAGGAAGCAGTGGTTCCCCTCTGAGCTACTGCAAAACCTCAACTCTGCTCTGCAGGAAGTGAGAATGGTTATGCATAAACACACATTCACGCAAAGAACACACACAGGTGTAGCCACAGAAACAGACACATGCCTCCCTTTATAGGTCACATACTGTACAAAAAACATTTTTAAGGACGTCGTTTTTTAAGGATATTCATTTTCACAATATTTGATTTAGCACTTCTATTAAATAAAAACACACACACTTCTGTCTTTTTACACAGGTCTCTGTTCCTGTTATGGGAGATGACAGGATCAGTCTAACTGAAGAGATTGTGCAGAAGACCAGAATGAGAGGAACATTAACCTGGGCTCCACCCACATTTCAGATCATCTTCTGTGTCCAACCAACACACAGGTCAGTAAGACCTGATTTATATATTCATGGAAGCTCGACTCTCTTGGTCAGTGTTACACTTATGAAAAATGTTAGCATAAATCAATTATATTATATTAAAAAACATTAATATTAATAAATGCAAACTGAATGCAATGTTTTTGCACACTTAACTGCATGTTTCTATTATCCCTCAAAAAAAAATTTCTAATTTAAATTTATATTTCTAAACGTATTTATATTAAAATTACATGTAACAGGTGCTTCAAATGCTTTTTGACATATTTAATTGGGACTTTAAATGTAACTTCCAAATACTGATTTATTGCAAACTCCTGTAAGTAGTTTAAAATATAATGTTGTTTCTACTGAAACTTGCATTTCATGTATTTAAATATATTTGTAATAAAATTAAAAGTAAAATATTTTTACACATACTTTAGCTTATAAGTGCACATCTTTAAAGGATTACAAAAAAAATTCATACATTTTTTTATTAATTAAAATGTTTGACATTGTATGTTAAAGTGTTAAAGAAACAATCATGATACTTTTTTAAAGCACATTTAAAACACATTTTTTAAAAAGTCTTATTTCATCAAAAAAAGAGAATTCTTAAATTAGAAGTACACTGAAAGTGCACACTGCTACAGGGATATTTCTTTTTCACAAAGGTTGTGTAAATATTTGTTTATTTATTTATCAGGCGCAGTGATGTTATCGCTTCCCAGCACTTCCTGTGTGCAGGCTGTGGCACTAAAATTGAGCCCAGTGAGTACTGAAGCTGCTAAGATTTGAGCCATGTGATTTAAAGCTTTGAGTCCTCTAACGTTAAGCCTTCACTACTCTCTTCTAAGAGTATATGAAGAAACTGCGGTATTGTGACTACCTGGGTAGATACTTTTGTGATGGCTGCCACGGCGGTTTGGAATCAGTGATTCCAGGTCGGGTTCTGAATAACTGGGATTTTGCACGCTATCCGGTCTGCCATTTCTCCAGACAGTTACTGGACTCTATATGGCAAGAACCTCTCTTCAAACTTACAAGCATGGCCAGGAAACTATACAGTCAGGCCAAAGAGCTGCAGCGTTTCAGAGTGAGTGTTTTTTTATTATGCCCTGGTGCCATATTATAGAAGTAATATTAATCATAGAATAATAATCATTAAAAGTACCTTTTTGATTATTCCTTGTTGTTGCATTTTTGAAATCTACATATGAACTGTTTTTAATTACACTAATTTTCAATGTTTTATTATTATAATTATTATTATTTTATTCCAAGCTTCAGTTTCACACAATCCATTCTAATATGCTGATTTGGTGCTCAATTAACATTTATTATTATTACTGTTAAAACACTTAATTTTACATAACACATCATTTTAAATATAATTTTGTTTTTGTAACATAAATGTGTCCATTTTCATCAATGTAATGTATCCTCAACAGAATAAAAGTGCTAATTATAATCTTACCGACCACAAAACCGAATGGTAGTGCACATAATGTAAAAAATAAATAAATGAATGAAAATAAAAGATTATAAGAAATCAGCTAATAAAAAAGGATATTCTCAGTTTATTAGAATCAAAGTGCTTTGATGTTTCTTGGCTTTTGCATATGCTTATTGTAGAGTGTCTGTCTGTGTGTCTTGAAATGATTTGATGTCAGTCAGGCAGCATTGTATTAACTGTGTGTTATCATTTATTTTAGGAACTACAGGAGCAACTTATATCCATTAAAAAACTTTTGAGGGCATGCAGACTATCAGCTGGGTGATTTACTAAACCTCTGGTTCCTGACCTTTTAGTACAGAGAATTCATAATAAATATTCTTGGCGGTTAGATATAGCCTTGAAACAATTATGTTTCTTTAAGAAAGTTGGGTGTGGGTAGGTTTTCTTCTTGACACTTGTTTCTCTAAACAGAGTACTTGACGAGTTTGAACAACTTCCTGCTCATCTGATGCAGGAACTTCACCTCTTCTCAATGCATGACCTCATCAGGGTAAAAAAGGGTCATCTCTGTATCATAATGAAAGCACTGATGCAGTCTGCAGTCGCTCACATAGATATATGTGAGGTTTGTCCAGCTACTATTTGGATGCGCGCACACACACACACATATATATATATACACACAAAAATAATGAAGGTAGACAGTATTTGAGAGTGTTTAACAATCCTGATTTCTGTTGTGTTCTTCAGCTGTGTCAGGCCAAAGGTTTTATCTGTGAGTTCTGTCACAGTGAGGAAGTGATTTTCCCTTTTCAGAGAGACACCTGCACCCGCTGCCAAGGTCAGACATCAACACGCTACAACTACAAGTATTTTCAACACACAAAAATTACTGTCAGTGTTTTAAAACATTTGGAAGCAATGTTTTTGTCCACCTTGGGTTATAGTGCTTAATCATTTAGTAGTCAGTGTAAGACGAGAACTCAATGAGAGTAAGCTAATGTAAGGCCATTCCTGTATTTCATAAAATGACTGTTGCCTGCTACCTTTTTTTTTTTTTTAAGACTGCAGAGCCTGTTTCCACATCTCATGTTTCCGTGATGAATCATGTCCCAAATGTGCCCGACTGCAGAAACGAAAGAAACTTCAGGAAGACATTGCCGTCTAAAATCTTCTACATGTCCCTCGCTGCGTTTTGAAGCTGTGTGAAAACCTCCACACTGTAAAAAATTTGCTGTAGTTATGCAGCTGTTTGCCAGTAACTTACTGTAGATGTAAATTTATGTTATTTACTGGCAACAGTTTGTTCAAAGTTAATTGAACATTAAACATTAACAAGTCTTTATCTTTAC
>JAUMHP010000057.1:9890691-9907968 GCA_032361065.1 Enteromius trimaculatus
TTTTTTTTTTTTTATTAACCATTGTGTATTAAATTGTAGATTTTCTCCCCGTATTTGTTTCTTGTAGAATGGAAGTTATTCCAAAGCCGTGGAATACATCCTTTCTTCAGGCCCAGAAAAGAATTAAAATCCAGCTTCACTCAATCAATCCTACTATGCTCGCAGTACTAGATCTCTGGCAAGTGTCTTTCAAGTAAGTGTCAGATGACCATGAAGACACTGTGGGACTGGACAACTAAGCACTGTATTGTAGCAAATTAAGCCACTTATGGAAAACAAATCATACTTTTGCATCACACAGAAACTGGTTACTCATATGTTGCTGTTATCAAGTGAGTTACTGACAGTAACCTGTTAGTTAGTAAGCTATGTAAGTCCAAACAGTTTATTGCACTAAATGTAATTTAAACTAATTTTGACAGTATCACAAAGTGTACCTTGTGTAATGAAATAGTGATGAAAGTGTACTTTCTGTAAGTACACTAAATTGCCCTTTATTTTCTTATTATATTACCTCCAAGTACAGAACAATACTTTTAGGAGTGCACATTAAGATCACTTCTTAATCACAAACAGTCTTTTCCGTAATGGCTATATTGTTCTCTTCTGCAGGAAGTTGCGCCTTGTTGACGTCAAGGTCTTCCACAACGAGAAGGAATCTGTGGAGTTATCTGCTTTTCAGCAGTTAGTCAGCAAACACATTGAACATGCCACTGGCATCCTTCTCAAAAAGTAAGCGCTCTCAGCTGTTTCCGTGTATTTGTCAATTCTTCAGTGAACACATGAATTGATCATCCATCCCAGCTATCAGTTGAATTTTTCATGGATGAAGACACTAACTTGACAATGAATGATTTTGCTTAGTATGCTGAACATAATCCAAATAATTTTCTTAAGCTTAGCAGACTGTACTCTGCAAAAACAATGCAACTCCAATTGTTTCTTTTCTTTCTTTGAATCAAACAGGTGGATACCAGAAGTGCAGCAAATCTGTTGTCTGGGTAGCAAGCGCAAACTGATCCCTAGCAACAGTAGCATTGCTCGACTGCAGTCTTTCTACAACTGTCTGGCCATGCTCATGACCTACCAGCTCCAAAACCTGGCACTGGAGTCTTTTCAGGACTACACACACCTCTTCGCCCAGGACCCTGTAAGATCTGTACCACTGTAAAAGTGCAATTTTTATATTACTGTGAATAATAATAAATAAAATAAATAAATCCCCATTGCCTATGAAGTAACTTTTTTTTTTTCTTTTTATTGAAGCAGTCAGTGCGAGCCTATGAGCATCCAGGATTCGTTCTAAGGCTGGTGCTGGATCAAAATACTATCAGATTTGTACCCGATTTTAAAGACTTTGAAGTCACTTTACTAAATGTGTATGACATGATGCTGGAATCCTTATATTTGATCCCTCGCATAGAGACGAAGCTGTACTCACAATGGGTAAACATGTTTTTTTTTAAATTTTATGTTACTTCTCGCTTGTGCTGTGTTGTTTGATAGCTAATATTAATATTAAAGGGAATCATGAGGAATCAAGTTTTCTTTGATCTTTTGAGATAAAAGAGTTCAGTGTACTTGAAAACATACTATATGTTTAGAATTCAAAATGTCTTCCTTAAGTGAAAACAGACCATTTATTGAAGTCACAAAGATTTTTCATTTTGAAACAGTACTCGGTTATGTATTTCTAGCAATTTAAATGTTTTGGGCATAAAAAAGTATAGTGGCCATTAGGGAGAAAGAGGGGGAAAAAAAGGAATATTACTACAAATATTACACATAGTTAGGTTGCATGAGCTAAATATTATTAGCCACTATAATCAAATAAATTTATCATTCCTTCAAAAGAAAGAATTTACTCTAAAATGGTAATTTCTGTGTCATGTATTTACACGTTTATACTAATTCAAGCCTGGCCCAGAAACCCATCACACTCTGAAGCCCATCATCTTGCCGGAGATCCTGAAGGCCCAGCAGGAGAAGATCAGACATGTAATACGTGCAGAACGAGCTGAACCTTTGAAGCATGTCCGTCTTTATGACAAGTATGCTCCACTGGTGTCCCAGCAAGCTGAGGAGGATGTTACCCAGTTCCTGCAGGAGCAGCACTCCTTCCAGGAGCTGATGATGGAGGTGACACGCTACCAGCAGTTGGCTGATGAGATCCAATACAACACCCTGAAGGTTGATGGTTATTTACAATACACATTTTAGCTGCCTACTCCCACAGAATTATGACGGAAACCTTCATTTATTGTGTTCTGTATTTAAGGTGGTGCGTTTGGGCATGTTTGAAGTGCACTCCCATGATCTAGTTCGTGCCCTTGTGAAGCGCGCTGAGGGTCTCCTGCAGAAACTGGTCACTCACATGTTGCAGGGTCATCAAGAGTTCAATAGCAAGTGAGTCACGGACAAATTTACTAAAAGTTTTATCAAAAACCTGTTAGTAATCTGTGTCACTGATCTTTAGGTTGTGTGAGGAATATGATACAATATCAAATAAAGCCCTAAGAAATCCAGCAAACACACAGGAACTCATGGAACTTAAGGTAACACTGACCTCAAAAAACCTGTCTGTTTTGTTTCTGTCAACAAACAGACTATCTTTCAGTATATCATTTCCTTTTTGTCATAGGCATATGTGATGAAGGTGGAGGCAGAGGAAATGCCTCTATTGGAAATGAAGCTTCAGGAGTCCAATAGCAGGTTGTGTTTCTTGGTGGATTATGTCACATTCTCGCTTACAGACATTCAGCTGAACAGCAAGACCTTCCAGTGTCATGCACACATGCCATCCGTCTTTGATCAGCACCACCAGATTATCAAAGAGAAGACCAGTCATTTCCAGAATAGCCTGAAGGTACTAGAGATGCCACATGCTGGTGAATCAGCACGGACAACTCTAAATACAATTGATCAAACAAAACATGGAAACATACACACTGAATATTGTCATTATGCAACACTTTGTACATTATGAGCATTTATTTTATACTTAGCAGCGACAAAACATGAAATAATGTATTTACCAGCACGCAGAGAAAGAAAAAATTTAATCTAAGCAGAAATTCAAACTTAAATTCACCAATAACAAGTAATTAAAACGCTTCACTTTGTATTCAATTTGGCACTAATGCATAAAATAATGTGTGTTTTTAAATCGTAGTTGAGATGTGAGGGGGTTATGGAGGATCTCAAGAAATGTGAACTGCAAGTGGAGGAATTTATGACCTTTGGTGACGTTTCTGAGCTCAACAAATATCTGAAAAAAGCCCAGGCCCTCAATTCCAAATTGGACTTGGTCATGGAAAAGGTATTTTGTACTGTGGACAAAAACATTATGGTTTATTTTATAGCTTCATTAGAAGTTGTTCATTCACATAATATAATAAAACTTTGGGATATTACATAAAACGGCCAAATGGAAATACCAAGATGTAAATAAAACATTGTCATTATGAAAAACTCAAGCCTGTTTACACAAACTAAAGTTCAGAATGGATGTTTAGGACATCTGACAGTTGGAATTGCGTCTGTACAATAAAACTCACTCCTTATCCATCAGATCAGAGGCTTCAACCAGGAGGAGGAGGCATTTGGCTGGCCTGTCTCTCAGTACCCACAATGCAAAACTGTGCAAGACCATCTGCTACCTTATCTGCGGCTTTATGAGACGGCAGCTGAGTTTCAGAATCAGCACCGTCAGTGGGTGAATGGCCCGCTTTCAGCCGTCAACCCAGACAAAGTGGAATCTGACGTGGGTAACTACAGCCGTTCTATTTACAAGCTAGAAAAAAGCTTCCAAGACTCACCCAAAGCTCTTCAAATCGCCACCTCTCTGAAGGCGGAAGTGGAAGCCTTTAAAGAACACATTCCTCTAGTGCAGGTGATTTTTTTTATTTTTTTATTTGAGTCGCAGTCCCAACTGTCTATTTTTGACGGTACCTTACACTTATTGGTAGCTGAAAGCATTGTAAATTATATTTAATTAAGAACATGCAAGGGGCTCAAATCTGCTGTGCATTCTGGGGAATTCTGAGAGTGTAGATTCTATGCTGGGCTGCTCATTAATTATGGGGATGATTCGTTTCGGCAGGTGCTTTGTAACCCCGGTCTCCGTGAGCGCCACTGGGAGGCCATGTCTGCAGTTGTCAACTTCCCCCTCAAGCCCTCAGAGGAGGATGCCTGTGTGGCCCAGTTTCTTCCACTGCATCTGGAAGCTCACCTCTCTGCCTTTGAAACCATCAGCGAAGGGGCCAGTAAGGAACACGGCCTTGAAAAAGCCATGGAGCGCATGGCTAATGAATGGGAGGGGATGGAGTTCACCCTCCTGCCCTATCGTGAAACTGGAACCTCCATTCTGTCCTCATTGGATGAGATCCAGATGCTGCTGGATGACCATATCGTCAAGACACAGACTATGAGGGGCTCACCATTCATCAAGCCATTTGAGGCTGAGATACGGTGAGAGATGAGTGTCTGTGCATATTTTGCAGTCAATATGAACAACAGTGCCTCATAAGCGTTTTCTACAAATATGCAATGTTTATACATATTGTAGGTTGACCAGGATTGTAGCTGTCATATTTGCTTAATCATGTTTGCTTATAATAATCATTTATTGATCATTAATGGGCCACAAGCCCACTAAAAAATTCACAAAATGTACTTTTAAATGTCTTGTGGATTTGTTTCTAAATTTACTTATTTTTAAAAATCATAATATGTAACAAAATGTATGTGGTGCAGATAATTTCATTAGTTTTAATTTTACTCTATAGAGTACACTGCTAAAATGTTTACAGTACATCATTTTCAGTCATATTTGCTGTAATTTATTTTGAAAGGAAATTTAAAGGAAATTTAACTGGGGCACAGCAAAACCTTACTGGGGCTCATACCTCATTTAAAGGGGTCTAGCTATGATTCTAAATTTGCATGTAAAACAAGCAGTTTTTTCCCCAACACAGTGAGTAACATTATTAGTATTTCCATTAGCACGGTTCAATATGGTATGATTGCAAAATCGTACATGTGCTAATTCTGTGTTGGATTAATAGCTTTAGCGTCACATATTTTGTAATCCTGATTTTGAAGCACCAAAAAGAGACTTATCAGTGAGAACAAATTGCTACTGAAAAGTACTAGTATTTAGCTGTTTATGTCTCTTGTTTACACTGTGTTTCTGTATGCATGCATGTGTCTCAGGGACTGGGAGGGCAAGCTGCTTTTGCTGCAGGAAATTATGGATGAGTGGTTAAAGGTTCAGGGCACCTGGCTCTATCTTGAGCCCATCTTCAGTTCCCCAGACATCATGGCTCAGATGCCCGAAGAAGGACGTCGCTTTACTGCTGTGGATAAAACCTGGAGGGACACTATGAAACAAGTCAGCCTGGTGAGTCAGAAAGCCCTAAATATGCAGCCAAATATAAACACAAACTTAGGTTTGTTTATATCTCGAACTGAGAATAACTCTTTGAAAAAGTTTCTGACACCAAACTATAGTGTGTTCATGACAAATGAGATGGCTATCAGAAACACACCCAAACACAGTCACTCATCTAGAGACTCTTCAGCAAGTAATTGGCAAGTCCAGCCTCAGTGCTATGAGAGACATCAATATCTGTTGTCTCTCCTCAAACGGAAAAAAGTCACCTGGCTGTACCGTCAAATAGGAATTATGGATTTTGTCTGGAGGGACTCAAATCTAGGAGTGTGCAGAGAACAAGGTCATTGAGCATCACAAGGCATGCTGCCTCCCTCCCCAAGGTTTGAAAAAATGAGTGTCCATAGTTTAAAAAAACCCCTCTTTTAACCAGTTAAAAGCATGATCCTAATTCACCAGACTCTTCAGAGACTATTTTCTGACAGTTGACAAACACTCTCTGAAATACTCACTATAGTCATATATTCCTTTCTACAGGTATCTAAAGTGATTATGTCGATAAGCATGTTGTTGAAAAATAGCTTTGTGCTTAATCAAGCTGTAATCAGATAATTCCATATCAGATTGTCCACTAGGTGTCTCTCTTCATCTACGTTAACCACAGAGCTGTTCACTGCCTCCATTTTTATTTACTCTTTTCTAATGTGTTTCTAACTTTTCCCTTTTGAAAGAAAGGGAGATAAACATTCTGTAATTGAATTCAGAATTCTGACTTTCTTTAAGGATATTTTCTTTTTGAATAATTCCTACCCCACTTCACGATTTCCACATTACGAACCGTAAATGGCTTTTCTTGGAAAAGCAAACACGTATTATTTCAGCTGGAAGGCAGGTGCTTTTGCCTGTTGCTGCTTTACAGGAAACAGCAGCACATAAATAAAGGCATGCTTGTAATATCAGTGGGGTGTTTGGGGGAAACATCAGTGTGGTACATGCAGATCTGAGCCCAGTTTTTATTTTGATAGAGACACAAGAAGGGATATATGGAGCTGTTCTGCATCCCGAGGCAGGATGCTACTGTAAATGAAAGGGAATGCATTTGTGAAGAAAATGCGATCTAGTAACTGTGAATATCTGGCTCTGTTGAGCAGCCCACCTGCATGTTTCTGCACCCTGTGAAAGGAAGCGGATGATTTTCAACATTCCTTCATTCAAATGCATTCCGGCAGCACTCACCCTCTAACTCTAATGTAATTCAGCATGACGGAGAGGGAGAATAATTAAAAGAGTAATTGGCATAAAACATCCCCTCTCTCTTTCATTAGTCATCCAATGGTGTCTTTCATGTTTTTAAAGGGTTATTTTGTGTTGGCTTTGGTTATTAACAACCCCTCATTACTTCCTCTCAGTCCCTGTCAAGAAATCAGGCCTTTTTGTCATCAAAAAGTGATCGTTAAACTTCAATCTCTCTGAGAACGTGAAGTCTAGTCACCGTAGGTAATAGAAAATCAATAGCAATCTGAAAAGGGGAAAAAGCAATTATTATCTCTTTACAGGTGAGGAGCATCTGTGAGGGGTGGAAAGGGAGGGGCGGGGTATCCAATTGTTTCCCCTCTCTCTAATGAATGACGTGGCCTTCATACAACCTTTGGAGGAACGTTTGAAAATCAGACAGTGAAAGATAGGATGAGTTTTCGTGGTGGGAGACAGCTTTCATAAATGAACTCTTTTGTGAAAGCTGGGAAATATGGCTATGAATATCATCTTTTCATCACTTGCTTTGTCTGAACTTTAAGGGCAGAGAATTAAAGGGAGGCTGATGGTATTTCATTACCCATGATTTTCAGGCTTGTTGAGTTTCTCAACTGCAGCTGAACTTGAAAACATCACACACGGTCCAGAGGCTTCCGTTAGAGATCAGCCTAATATGCCTCTTTACGGTCAAATATGCACTTTACTCATCTACTAAATTATTAGTGGTGCTTGATATAAAAGATAAAAGATTCTCCTACCTACGGTATAGGATTTGAACAAACCCTGAAGTATTAACCTTCATTTGCATTGCCTTGTTGAGGAGAGGTGTTGAAAATGGTTGAATCCTTTAGACTTATTGTACATTGACATATTTAAGAAGGATTGGGATGGATTCATGAAAATCTTATCAAGAAATAAATTAAGACCAAATTTGTTTTTAAGAACTGTTATCTTATTTTTAAGAAGGTATTCTTTTCAAGAATTTAAATTCTTCTTAGGTTTTGTCTTAAGAACAATCTTAAGAAATAAGATAAGAATCACAGCAACAATTTTTTATAAACCGGAATCATATTTTCTGAGGGCTAAAATTTAAGGGTAACCCATGTCATTCATTTGAAGTATGTAACACATAGCTACATATTATGTGTTTCTTTCTTAGGACAAGCATGTCCTGGCAGTGGTGGCCATTGAAAAGATGCTAGAAAAGATGAAAAGCAGTAACGAGTTGCTGGAACTCATTCTCAAGGGTCTGAATGAATACCTGGAGAAAAAGAGACTCTATTTCCCCCGCTTCTTCTTCCTGTCCAATGATGAGCTGCTGGAAATCCTCTCAGAGACTAAGGATCCAACCAGGTAAAGGGGAGCTTTTAAAGATACTTAGTAATGTCAGACTGCCTGATATTTGCTCATATATTTCTAGGTTTTACTAATAGTTGTTTCAGTGGGTAATGTTTTGTGAATTTTCAGTAAATGTTGTGTAAATTTATTTTTCTTTTCATTTTAAGAATGTTGTGGCATCTCATGTGCTCTCACTGTAGAACTGTACATTCTCCAATTTTGAAAGTTTGGGGTTGGTACGACTTTTTAAAAGATTACTCAAGTCTTCAGTGGCATATTATCCTTGGAAAAAAAAAAGATAAATTTATCTTATTACCAGTAAATCAATCAATCAATCAATCTTACTCACCCAAACTTTTGAATGGTAGTGTATGCTATACAGTATTGCCATTGCCATCAACTTTCATCAGCTGTCATGCTTTCTGAATGTAAGTATAGGTACTGACCATCTAAAAACCCATATTGATCAACCACTAGTGATCATTCTGCTTGATCCATAACCTTGTGCATTTATGATATTCATAGGGGTCATATGATGTTGCTAAAAAGAACACTATTTTGTTTATTTGGTGTAATGCAATGTATTTATGTGGTTTAAGTAAAAAAAAACACATTGTTTTGTACATACTGTACAATTTTGTTTCTGCTTTAAAACGGATCAATTTGTACAAAGCTCATCGTTCTAAAAAAAGCGAGGTGTGCTCTGATTGGCCAAATACCACAAAACATGTTTGGTGGAAATGTTACGCCCCTTATTATAACATGAAGCCGCGTCCCGGCACTAAAACCCCAAAACAATAAAAACAAGGCATTTGTTGCATCCAGTGGAAACATAATTACTTATTATAATGACTTAGTACTGTCTGCATTTTAGCGAGTGTACAAGTCATAACTTTAATAAAAAAACTTTGAAACTTTGAATCTTCTTTATGCACCAAGAGCTTGTAAAATAGGAAAATCGCATCACATGACTCCTTTAAGCTATAGCAAATGTCAGAATTTCTTTGGGTTTGCACTTTTAGTGTACTGGTAATTACAGTATTCACACACTTCATTCATATCCTCAAAAGAAAAAAAGAGGCTTTTCTGGAAGCAACATGATTTATAGGGTTGAGGAATATTGTTTGTCAGCAGTTAAGAGGATCAGATTTTGAAGTCTTCTGTTTTCAATATTCTTGCTGTTTGGGATTCGCTTTGTTGATAGATTGCTTTTTAATAAGGCCAGGCTGTGTGACTGAATGTCAGAAAGAACTATGGTAGATCAGTCTGTGCTATATCAATTATTCAAAAAACCTTATGATGATGCAAGTTTGGGTCAATTTTTGAAACAGGTGACTAGTAGTATTAATTGGATATTAGTAGTTTCAGATTGCTATAAAGTCCCAAGATTTCAGAGTGTTTAGTATATGCAAACATATTTTACCTTGATGTAGGATACTGTAACATTAAATAAGAAACACAGCATTCACTTTGCAGAGCTTTAATCTCAATCCTGTGATATTTATGAATATATCTTATGTTTTCACATAGCCTACTTTGGCATGTCTCCCAGGGCAAATCCAACTGATGTTACGCCGCCTACCTAACCACTGCTGCCTACATAAACATTTAGTATGTGAGGCCTCAAAAGGAACAGGGAAGGACAAATGAAAAGCAATTTAGCTTCACCTCGGCCTCGGAAAACCCAATTTGAACCCCTTAAAACCCAGTATTTACTGAGGGAATTTAATTATGGTGCTTTTTCTTCTTCCTGTGACACTCTGGCCTAGTTTCTCCGCTGTGGCTCCCCTGTGCAGGCCCTTAACGTATAAGCAAATCTTGTTATATTTCACCCAAGGTATTTGTTCAACGATGAATGATGATGTCTCAAATGCAAGTTCAAATTGTACTACTATAGTGCTTTTGGTTTCACAAACTAGGAATGTTGGCCTTGCTTTTCTGCTCTATCACCAGGTCTGATCAGGCTTTCTTTCTCTTTATCTCACTCTCACTATGTCATTCTTACTCATCATTTCTGTTAAAAATTCTAGCTTTAAAATAATAATAATAAAAAAAGCTGTTTTACTGAAGTGTGCATCACAAGGTACCAGAGGGTGGAAGTGATGAATTGAATTGAATGAATTGAGTCACTGACTCTATGTGATTCAGCGAAAAGAGTTTCCGTGTTATCATCTGACAAGGTTACGCATTTGACAGGGTTTTTCTCTGAACCTGACATTTCTGAACATCTAGGTGTTTCTGAAGCATGTCTCCTCAAATGAAATATAAAACTTGCATTGGAAACGGGCAACAGTTCACTGTCGGGTTTATGTTCCAGGGTGCAGCCTCACCTGAAGAAGTGTTTTGAGGGTATTGCCAATGTCGTGTTCACTGATGTTTTGGACATCACTCATATGAGGAGCAGCGAAGGAGAGGTGGTGGAGCTGCTGGATATTATCTCTACATCTAAAGCTCGTGGGCAGGTGGAGAAATGGCTCCTGGAGCTGGAGACTGGCATGCTCCACTCCATACACAAGGTACAGAAGCGTACGAACTGAGTAGCAGAAATGGAAACAGCTTAATTAGATTTGATGTTGTTTAACCTGGGTTGTACAATAATTGGTTCTGTTGACAAATCCTTTCCACAGGTCATTGCTTGTGGCTGTACAATAACAGTTTTTTTTTTTGAGAGAGAGAATACAGTGATTTACAGTGCCTCTAAAAACATTCACCCACTTTGGATTTTTTTGTATATTTTTGGAAGCACTTTGAAGCATTAGGGCTATATATATAATTTTTTTTCTTCTGAGTTTGAAGAACATTATGATGGAGTTTTAGTGCCACCACAAAAAAAAAAAAAAATCTAAAACTACAAGAATAAAAAATATTGCAAGATTAAAGTCAAAATACTATGAGAATAAAGTATGAGAGTAAAATATGATATTTATTAAAGCGCTGAACTTTTGATCTTACATTAGTTCACACACTCAGTCCACATTCCTTTGGGGGGGGCGCTGTAGCTCTCTTATTTAACCCTTTTTAATAAACTACAAAGACATTTATGTGGGATTTAGCAGAAATTATATTATGTGTAATATTCGCAGGACAATATGCTTGGAAATAATATTTCATGTCTTCCATTGGATTTGTTATAGTGTGCCACCCAATAGCAATAAGATTAGTCCCTTTTAAATTTTATAACAAAGTCTCAGCTTTCAGTTTTATAGCAAAACACAAATGGTGTCTTACTTACTGTATTGCTCAAGCTCTTTACTGATCAGATAGCTATATTATATATATATTCATTATTTGTAGCATGCCAGACACCCAGCAATCACAATAATGTTTTGTTTTGTTTCTTTTGTTATTAAAACAGCTCCTCTTTCAAATGAATGTGTTTTCCTCTTTGATTCAAGTGTACAGCAAGATATAAAAGTGAAGGAGCATCAGAAGGGAAAACAGGCTATAGACAAATTTATAATGAAGTCTCATTGTGATCTGGAAAATTCTTGACTTTCATTGCCGCTTAAACTAACGTGATTTCAGCTATATATCAAGCTATAATATATATGTCATGTTATAAAATGCATATTGTTTTCTAAAAAACTGCTCCCAATCTATGTCTCAATGAGACTTCATTATAAATTAGTCTATTTCCCTTCTGATGCTCCTTCACTTTTATATCTTGCTATACACATGAAACAAAGAGGTAAAAGGATGAGCTGTTTTATAACGAAAGAAACAAAGCAGAGCATTATTGTGATTGCTGGGTGTCTGGCATGCTACAAATAATGAGTATAATACAGCGATCTGATCAGTAAAGAGCTTGAGCAACACATTACTGTAAGACACCATTTGTGTTTTGCTATAAAACTGAAAGCTGAGACTTTGTTATAAAATTAAAGGGACTGATCTTATTGCTATTGGGTGGCGCACTATAACAAATCCAATGGAAGACATGAAATATTATTTCCAAGCATATTGTCCTGCGAATATTACACATAATATAATTTCTGCTAAATCCCACATAAATGTCTTTAAAAAGGGTTAAATAAGAGAGCTACAGCAAAAGGAATGTGGACTGAGTGTGTGAACTGATGTAAGATCAAAAGTTCAGCGCTTTAATAAATATCATATTCTTGATATTAATGGTGTCCGTGAGTTCTTAGATCTCATCCCAGTAACATCAAGCAGCCGCTCGACAAAACAATATTCAAATATGCCTATATCTGGTGGCATTCACTCAATCCGGGTCATTCATAAGTGCACTAATGTATACTAAATATTATATTTCGACTTTATTCTCGTAGTATTTAGACTTTTATTCTTGTAATATTACGACTTTAATCTCTTAGTTTTTTTTTTTTTTTGTGACACTAAAACTCATAGAATGTAGCATCTTTACATCAAACATCAAAGTGAACATCAAAGTGAAAGAAAATGTCATTTAAAAACATGCATAATAAACATAAATGTGTTTTGTGTTATATGTGTAACCACCTAATTACTTGGATACAATAAGAACTCAACTTTATTTACCTTTAACATTATTATGGGGTAAACTTTTAATTGGGGATCATGGTTACAAGTCACAACTGAATAAAATCTGATTAAGTTAGAGTGGAGGAATTTCCTGTCAGACTTCATATTCATTTCACTGCCATTCTTAGAAATGTAAAATGCTAACTGCTTTCTTGACTTCTTGCTGTAAGGTGATTGGAGACGCGTTTGAAGCCTATCCAAAAGACCTAAGGATCAACTGGGTCAGGGCCTGGCCAGGTCAGACAGTGCTCTGTGTGTCACAGGTTTACTGGACAAAGGACATTCATGAAGCCATTGCAAAGGGATCAAAGGTATGTTATACAGAGCAATATAATCTTTTATTTTGCATAGCTCTTTGGATTACTTTATTGTTATACTACAAGGCCGTTGAAATTCTTGAATCTGATTGGCTGACGAACGTTCTGAGGTGTGCAATTATTTTCAGGGAAACGCATGGCGAACGTAGTTCCAGGCAGCTCTCTTGACCGTACCATATCACTTCACATAGTTAACTGTAATAATCACACATCCTTGCACACGCACACTACGGTTACACACTCACACAAAAACGTGTTGTCAGTGCTGCCCTGAAGATTTGATCAGTTAGCCTAGTGTAGCAACTTAAAGGCTACACATGACATTTCTCACTAGCGGGGTAATAACAGCGCTGCATCTTAAAGCAGACTTACAGTTTAGAGACGGTGCTTCAGAACAGTTGAGGGACACACAGAGGTAGCCTAATTCATCCAAGCTCTCTCTCTCTCTCTGTTTCTCTTTCTCTGTGTCTCTGAAAGAGAGCGCTATTTCTAATAACTTCATTATTAACTGCATTATTCTGCTATCAACGGCTCAAGCCTCCATTGCCAGCTTTAAAATGACGTTTTGGAACTAGAAAGAAGTTGTTGGATGAGATGCAGAAGAAATAATCCTACTCACAAAAGCGATTTAAGTAGAAAAACCGGACGAATCCCTTGAAATATATCATCTGATCGATGTCTTGATGTGTGGCAACCGTAGTATAAGCAGAATAATTGACGACGGGCCATTGAATTATTAGAAAAATAATGCACACCCGAGGTGGTGATGCATTACACCTCGGGTGTGCATTAATAAGTCAATTATTCCTTACTTATAAGTAAATCATGGCATTCTGCATAGTGACCTGCTAAACAAGACTGTTGTCCACATAGCTGGTATTTTCATTTCGTCTTTCCTTTTCATATAATAATTTTTTTTTTTAAATAGAACTGTCTATTTACTTATTTGACAATTAGCCATATAATATCCAGGGAAATGTGTAGTCATTATCTGCCTAATTTCGGGTTGGGTTTATTTTGCAATAATGCTTGTCTTCCTCTACATTATGATTGCTTTTTTTTTCTGTTTTCTGATTTAGGCTCTTCAGGCCTATCTAGAGCAGAACAATACTCAAATAGATGACATTGTGACTCTGGTGCGTGGCAAGCTGTCCAAACAGAACCGAGTAACACTTGGTGCGCTGGTGGTACTTGACGTTCATGCCCGGGATGTGTTGGCTTCTCTGGTAGAGAAGGGTGTGGATGATGAGACCAATTTTGAGTGGCTCAGCCAGCTACGCTACTATTGGATTGTAAGTCAATTTGAGTGTCTTTAAATGTGATTGAAAATGATTTTTGTCTTGCTATTGTTTTGGACACTTTGGATCAATTTGCTTTGATTCCTTTTTTCCCCTCTTGACTCTTTGATCTGACCCTGTCTCTGAAGGAAAACCAGCTGCAGACAAAGATGATCAATGCAGGCTTGGCGTACGGCTATGAGTATCTTGGAAACACACCACGACTGGTCATCACCCCTCTCACTGATCGCTGCTATAGGTCAGAATTCTTCACATTATACAACATACAATCCAAATGTAATAGTTTTCTGTAGTAAAAGCTGTAATATAAGATAATAATAAGAAATATTTTTGAAGAGCAACTCATGTGATGCTGACGACTGGACTAATAGCAGCTGAAAATTGATGCTTTGCAGTTACAGAAATAAATTGCATTTTAAATGATTTTTATTATAATAATTCTTCATAAAACATTGCTGTTTTACTGGATAATTGATCAAATAAATTTAGGCTGGTGAATAAGAGCACATGAGATCTATTTGAAAAACACAAAAAAATCTTACATCTCCCAAACTTAGAAATTTTGTAATTTGTTAATCTAAATTATCAATGAATATGATTACAGTAAATGCTTTTTTTTGGTGAATATAATCCCTGGCTTTTACCTTTTCAACATGTCTTCTTTTACAGAACTCTATTTGGAGCTTTACACTTACATCTTGGTGGAGCCCCAGAGGGTCCTGCAGGTACCGGCAAGACCGAAACTACTAAAGATCTGGCTAAAGCCATAGCAAAGCAGTGTGTAGTCTTCAACTGCTCTGATGGCCTGGACTACATTGCACTGGGCAAATTCTTTAAGGTTAGTGTTACAAAGTCTATTACTGTATGATGCATGTCATAAATAGTTAGCCAAGTTCTATGTAAATTATATGAATTATTCAGCTCACAGCAAAAGGTTTTATATTAAAAAAGAACACAGTTATTAATAAAACCGTATTTGGCATTAGGTTAGTTGAAAAATGATAATATGAAATGGTTGTTAATAACATGCATGAGGTCAAGCATCATGTCTTTGAAATAAAAAACCCTCTCAAACAGAACAGCACAGCACTGACTGGCATGATCGTCACTGGTTACTATAGTAACACAGATTCAGAATGCTAGAAATGTTAAAGAAAAAATGTTTGCTTGTAAAAGGGGGTTATGAACTCTTTGAAATGTTATTACATAATGAGATATGTCTTGTTTCATCTTGTTGTGTGTTGTCTTCCAGATTACTGACCCCACAAAAATATTTCTAATTAAATTGAACTTTTAAAAGTTCAATAATAAATAAAAAGGTCAGTTAGACATTATTCTGTGGGGAATAAAACGTTTTTTGAACATTTTAAAACAAAGAAAAGTAGAAGAAATAGAAATATTTTGTAGCTCAGCATGAGAATTATCTGCATGTAGAATTCTGTCATTAATTACCCTCATGTCATTCCAAACCCGTAAAACCAGTGATGTCACATGGACTATTTTAACAATGTCCTTACTGCATTTATTTGTTTTAAACATGTCAGTTCAATTGCTGTCTGGGTCAGAGAGCTCTTAGATTTCACCAAAAATAACAACAGTAAATAATGAAAGGATTTTTTTGGGGTGAACCATTCCATTAATTTAAAAAGATTGTATTAGAAAATTTTAGAAAAAAGCAAAATATATTTATTTTCTCCAGTGGTCTTAGACTTTTAGACCACACTATATCTATAATTAGCATACCTGTTAGTTTTCTTTTTAGTCTGGTATGCTAGCGAAGATTGCAATGCTTGCTGTGTAGCCTCAGTACTATCAGGAGGCCACAGCTGTATCTTAATCAGAGAGCTTAGAATTGCAATGGGCTTGCGTTTTAATGTCACCCTGCTCACCCTTTGTCAGTTATCTTGCAGCACAGGAGTGTTCAGGCTACATTTGCTTTAAGACATGGTAAAGATACATGGTTTCTTCCAGGGCTTGTTGTCGTCTGGTGCCTGGGCCTGCTTTGACGAGTTCAACCGTATTGATCTAGAAGTGCTTTCGGTGGTGGCTCAGCAAATTCTAACTATCCAGAGAGGTATGTGTTTACTGTATGTGCATATTTTGAATTAAATGTCAGCTGTGTTGTCAATGGATTTTAAGATTCAGTCAATGGAGCTCCAGTTTTTTTTTCTCCAAACCTCATATCTGCTTAATAGATGCCTACATCTGAATCTGAATCAAGCCAAATGGATGCTTAAATAACATAAATCTATCAATCTAATGAGATTTCTTTAAGTTTCGTTTGGGTATGGATGCACACACACACTCATATATATATATATATGTGTGTGTGTTTTTTTTTCTCTGCAGGTATTTCTGCCCATGCTGAGATGCTGCAGTTTGAGGGGACAGAGTTGAAACTGAATCCTACCTGTGCTGTCTTTATCACAATGAACCCTGGCTATGCAGGACGTTCTGAACTACCTGACAACCTGAAGGCATGTACAGAACCTAGTTCATGCAAAGATTTGTTTTGCATATGGAATGTGCTTACCTTTTGAGTGTGCCATTCCCAGAGAAAAAAAAAAAAAAAAAAACCTCACTGAAAATAATATCCGAAGTGTGCTAGTGTAGAGAAATTAAAGAGTACTGCAAAGTGTTACAGAATACTGTATCTAATAATTAGTTAATTTAATAATTAATAATTAGTTAAATTAATATTTTTTGATTATTAGTGTGATTCTGTGCATATTGCAGGTTGAAAATGTGTCTACAATGATTCTTTATTTCTTGCTGTCACTTGTTTACTGTGTTTCTATCCTGTTTAATTGGATTATATAGTGCTTGTTCTGTGCTTGTGAATGTTGTGTAATTGTCTGCTGCAGGCTCTCTTCCGGACAGTAGCTATGATGGTGCCAGACTATGCTCTGATAGCTGAGATTGTGCTGTATTCCTGTGGATTTGTCAGAGCACGACCACTCTCAGTGAAGATTGTGGCTACGTATAGACTGTGCTCTGAGCAGCTCTCTTCCCAGCACCACTATGATTACGGCATGAGGGCTGTCAAATCTGTTCTGACGGCTGCAGGGAACCTAAAGGTAGGATCTGTATCTGCTAAAAAAATAACAAATCCCCTGATGTTTTGTTGCATTTTTATCGCCATGCTTTGATTTAAATA
>JAUMHP010000057.1:9908068-9953432 GCA_032361065.1 Enteromius trimaculatus
TCTGCTCAAACGAGGGCTTGACTCCATGAGGGTGGTATGAGGGCCATCGTCCACAGGTGGGGGTTGTGTTTACAAATTTGCCACTGGCGCCCTGTGCTCTTCACAAATGAAAGCAGGTTCACACTGAGCCCATGTGACAGACATGACAGAGTCTGGAGACACCGTGGAGAACGTTCTGCTGCCTGCAACATCCTCCAGTATGACCGGTTTGACAGTGGGTCAGTAATGGTGTGGGATGGCAATTCTTTGGAAGGCTGCACAGCCTTAGGTACCGAGATAATATCCTCAGACCCCTTAAGAGACCATATGCCGGTGTTCAATGCAAGACTAATGCAAAACAATGCTAGACCTCGTGTGGCTGGAGTGTTTCAGCGGTTCCTGCAAGATGAAGGCATTGATGCTATGGACTGGTCGGCCCGTTCCCCAGACCTGAATCCAATTGAGCACGTCCAACAACGCCACGTTGCACCACAGACTGTCCAGGAGTTGCCGGATGCTTTAGTCCAAGTCTGGGAGGAGATCCCTTAGGAGACCATCCGGAGCATCTCATCAGGAGCATGCCCAGGTGTTGTAGGGAGGTCATACAGGCATGTGGATGCCACACACACTACTGAGCCTCATTTTGACTTTGTTTTAAGGACGTTACATCAAAGTTACATCAGCCTGTAGTGTTTTTTTCCACTTCAATTTTGAGTGTGACTTAAAATCCAGAGTTAACCACGAGTTAATACATTTGATTTTCATTGATAATTTTTGTGTGATTTTTTGTTGTCCACGCATTCAACTATGTAAAGAACAAAGTATTTAATAATATTATTTAGTCATTCAGATCTAGGGTGAGTTATTTTAGTGTTCCCTTTATTTTTTTGAGCAGCGTATAAAGATGTTATTTAAAGAATCACATTTCATTTGGTCTTTGAATGTGAAGGCCTTTGTTGTTTTGATTTAACATCTCATTTCATTTAGTAACTCAATGTTTTGGCTCCCGCTGCTTCTGCTGAGCCACTGTTTCTGAGCGCTTCATAAACTTGTTAAAGCAATTCTGAATGACTCCCAACTGCAATTGGCTCAGTTCCTCTTCGCCTGCCACTGTTATCAGCACAGAGTTACCAAGGGTCAGAGGAGTGAAACATTTCCACTTCATCTCAATTCCCATTGCACACTCCTTCTCCTTTCTCCCTCTCGCCACTTTTCGCTTGTGGATCAAAGCCAAATGAATCTGACATTGAATATAAATAGTGTTCACACTCAATTCAGCAGTCTGGAGAATTGCAGATCTGTGAAAAAACACAAACTATTGAAACTGAGAACTTTGCTTAAAACCTGTGACCTTAAAGAATTATGGTCTCTATCTCTTTGTCAATTCTAATGGGTAAAAAGGAGCATGCTTTCAGACACCACACTTTTCAAATTGAAATGTTAATACAAACTTGTAGTTGTCATATGCTATATAATAATTCCATTTGATTGCTACTGTGTTCAGAGCACCATAGAGCATGCTCATTTCATTATAAGCAGATGCCCTGAAGCAAGTTCAGAACACATTGATTTTCATGTTCATAGGTGGCCCTATCTGAGCTCATTCCTTGATCTTTGATTTATTACTGTTGTACTGATTTTCCCTAAAAGCATATTTAGTGTACACATTGGAATATGTTTATACAGCTGTCATTTACCGCCATTTACCGCCGAGAACAGTGGTGCAGCCACAGGCCATCAGAGAAGACAGGTCAAAAAAACAACTACAGTGCACACAATGTGCCTTCAGCAAGATGAATGCTGTTTTTCTATTTACTCTGGTATTCTAATAAGACTTCACCATCTAAATAAAAGCCATGTCTCCTGTCAGAGTCAGAGGCCACTCAATCTCTGCAAAGTTTTAGGAGTGGCAGCTGCATTTATTTGGAGGAGTGAATCCTATTGTTCTGTGTCTGTGCAGAATAAAAGAGTCACTTCTGCTATCCTCAACTCACAGTGGTTGACATAGTAACCACGGCAGTAGTTTCTTGTGCATCTTGTGGGTGCAAATAAGAAAGATGCCAACAGATACTGTCCAAACTAAAGTTATTCAACAAAGTATTTTAGTGTTTAATTTTTTAATGTCCAATAATTGTTAGTAAACAGGGAACTGTAAATACACTTTTTCTTCTAGTCACATGGCTGCATTAATGCACTTTTGAAAGAAATTTGTATTTATTCAGCAAGGACAATAAAGATAAAAAATAGACTATAAAGACTTGTATTTTTCAAATCAAATCTTCTTCTTAGACTTTCTAGTTATTAAAGAGTAAAATATTAGGCAGCACAACGTTTTGTTGTATTATAATCTTTAAATTATAAAAAAAAATTTAAGTAAAATTTAACTACATAAATAAATGTATTATAAAGAATATATATATGTATATAGGATTCTTGAGGACTTTATATTTCTAGAGCTGCATCTACATTGAGAGTTTTGGATTTTAGATGTTGCAGTGTACTTGACAGCAATATACTAATGCACAAAAATGTACATCAACATCTGTATGAAATCCTATGAAATCTAATGAGATCAGGCTACCATTTTAACCCTCCCTCGAATACTGTAGAATCAAAAAGTAGGCTCAGTTTGGGTGTGCAAGAGACACTTTGGCTGTATTCACCAAAAAAAAAAGAAAAAAAAAAGAAAATACAAAATCGTTACAAAAAAAGCATACCCAGACTGGTACTTCCTGCAGACTAGAGTGTATGTAACCATCTTTTTTTTTACACTCAAGCTAACTTTTTCAGTCTGGTTAGAGTTTCTTGTTTTTGTCTGTCATCTTCTCTGATATGATTTTGTGCAGCAGTAGTAGCAACACGGTGTGTCTTCTTGTTGTCTGTTTTCTAACCGGTGGCAACCAGCTTTAAAGGGCATTACTGCCACCTACTATGTTAAGGTGTCAGCTATATTGCTAATGCTGGATTTACAATAGTGGCCGAGAGAAGACACATGCAAACAAAAAAAAAACACAAAATTCTCACAATGCAACCAAACACAGAAACGCACTGCAAACAGCACGGACCACAACGGAAATGTTTCAGGGGGACCTCAAAAAGTGACAAATCTATCTGGGACCTGATTATTTGTTCTGTGGCTTTTGGTCAGAGCAGAGATAAGGCGGACCGATACGGAGACGGCGATCCAGAAGGCATGTGCTTACTCGTGCTTACCATGGCGAACTCATTTGCCGGCTCTCGCACCTGGTCTAACGTTTGAGGCAATCCTCAGCTCTGTCGCTAGTACTGGCAATTGTTCGTCGGACGCTGACTCTTCATCATCGGTGGGCTCGGACTCAGGCTCTGCGCAGCGGGGAGATGTTGGACTGGGCTCTGAGTCAGGAGTGGCACTGGCGAGATCATCTACGGGACAGACAGTGAATGCCGATCCATGTCTTGCCAGTTTCTACTCAGCAGTGCTCTGCATGAGGGTCTGAGACTGATGTTGTAGACCGCACAGAGCATGCTGTCTGGGTAGTTGGTGTAGTTTGCAAGGGCCAGAAATAGTCTGGTATGGTCCTCGAGCAATCTCTTCCCCTGCTCCAGCAGGAGGAGGAGGTATTCGGGCTGGTACAGGGGATACATTTGAGGGAAAACAAAAATAAAAAGATGGCTTGACAATATCACAGTGATTGTGAATACAATGGTATATTTCAACACTCTTATTTGGGATTCATCATAATACATCCAGAGCTGCAGTTGTAGTGAATTATGAATTAAAGTATTTATTGTGTCCTTGTTTCCTCGTTTTTATTTGGTGGGCATAGTTTTAAAATACCAAGTAGCATCCATAGTACATATACCTTTTATCATTTTGAAGGAAGTGTACTGCTGATTTTCGTGAAATTCGATTTTTCATGATATGAAACTTTACAATGTCGCTATTACATGAATGAGATAGCGAGTTTATTTATTGAATCTAATCATTGCCCTAAATAACTAAATATTGAATAAATCAGGACCAGCACTCAAGAAATAAAAGATAACTTGTATTTTACTGAAATGTGTACATGACAGTTACTCTTCCTAATGTGTTTATATTGTGACAATAAGGAGCCTGAAATATTAAAGCCACAAAACCAAATCTCACAGAGCTGAAATAGGCAGAGGAAAAACCTGACCTTGGTGGCTCCCACTCGCTTTTCTCGTTTTGCCAAATTTGAATAGCACCTTCTTGTGTCATCTCTGCTGTTCTCAGAAATGAATACGCCTGTGTCGTTTTCACAGCAATCTTTGCACCATCACACCCGAGACTGTCCTCTTTTGCCATCTTGAAATTACTTCTGGAGACAAAGGCATGCTTTAAACCCCTCAGGTCTGAGTTGCAAATGACTGTGATGGTAAAGAATGAGCAAAGACAATGTGGCTGAATGCCACTCTCCCCCTGGAGACCCTGGAAAAGTGACAGCACAAGCAAATCTTTTATTGAGTGTCAAACCTCTTTCTCTCCCTGTGTTTAACATGTCACAGCTGAAGTTTCCAGAGGAGAATGAGGATATTCTGTTGCTGAGATCTATTATTGATGTCAACCTCCCGAAATTTCTGGCTCATGACCTTCCATTGTTTGAGGTACATCTGTATCAATATATTCTGAACATGCAGTGATTGAAATGTATGTATAATGCTCCAATTAACATTTACTAACTTCTCAGTCACTGTGAATGTGTCCAGGGCATTACTTCCGATCTGTTCCCTGGAATCAAGCTTCCAAAACCAGACTACAGCATATTGCTTGAGGCTATTAATGAAACCAGCGCTAAGATGAACCTGCAGGTCACTGACTTCTTTGCTGAGAAGATCCTGCAGATCTATGAAATGATGATTGTGCGTCACGGCTTCATGATAGTGGGTGAACCCTTCGGTGGGAAGACATCTGCCTACCGCGTGCTCGCCGCAGCCCTGCATGACATCTGTGAGAAGGTGCAGTAAATGGACAACTGTGTACAAAACTAGCTTTGCTCAAACCGTCACAGTAAGAGTAGAACTTTCTGCATTCACCATTGTATGTCTGTTACATAAGATTCAAACTTCTGTTCTTTTATCCTACTTATTGACTGTTTTTGAGTACTTTTTTCTTGTACCCAGAGGATGTGAACTCCCAGAGTCTCAAAGACTCCCACATTCCTCAAGCAGTTCCAACCGGATGCGAATTTGTATCACAATACCACAATACAAACTGCTCTTTTTGCATAATAGAACACTTAAAAGTCAGTAAAATGTTTTTATAGAAGGGAAATGTGATTTCTTGTGTTTTCAGAGAACAGACAACACATTTAGTAATGGTACGGCTATAAATCACTGCAGTGAAGCACATTCCTACACATACTAATATGATGCAATTGGAAACATTGCTGAAAAAAGTTGTGGAAGTGTTGTGTTATAAAATCAATCAAATGTAACCTGATTTGAATGCAGAGACTAATGGAGGAGAACAGGGTTCAGATCACTGTTATCAACCCAAAGTCGATCACTATGGGCCAGCTGTATGGACAGTTTGATCCTGTGTCCCATGAGTGGTCAGATGGCATCTTGGCTGTCAGCTATAGAGCGTTCGCCACTTCCCAGGTACATTTACAATTACAATCATCCTATTTGTCCTTTTATTCACACTATATCCATCTATATCCATTCATCTATATATCAATCCATTCAACCATTTATTCATTGATTCATCTCTCCCTCCCTTCATCCATCCATCCATCCATCTATTCATCTACTGTACACCTCTGTGTCCTTTTGTCCATCATCCCACCTTCTTTAATCAATCCATACATTTATAGCATCCCTCCCTTCTTCTATGCATCAGTTCAACTATTTACTTATCCATGCTCATCTGTTCATCCATACATTTGTTTAATTCACTACTATTTCCAGCAATAACAATAAATTCACTGCCTTCAATCTAAAACCATTACAAAACAAAGAAGATTCACATATGGTCGGGCTGTCTGCTTGAAATCTGCAGCTGTTATATTTTCTTCACCATGGTAACACTAAGCCTAAATCTGTGTCATCTTTTACCCACTGACTTTGATGTTATTCAGAGTGCAGTCATACCCTCATTTCCAAAGTATCAGAGTATGAAGCTTTGTTTCACCGGCTTACAGTAGAAATGTTTATATTAAAAGAGTTGATGGCAGAAGACATGGTAGAGCATTGTCTTCGGCACGGCAAGAAGGTGGGGAGAAAACCTAGATCTAATAGCTGTAATTAAGGAGCAAAAAGGAACATAATAAGAGCAGACAGGTGTAAATGTTTCACACTTAGTTTCATATTTAGTTGTTGCTATTTTTGCTGGAGACTGTGATGTTACATAATTGAGGTTGCATTAGCAGGAAAAACTATTGGTAGAAAGAACGAGGTTAAAAAAATTCCAGCATTTTATGTTTAAATGTGACATTTTTTAAATTTTAGTATGCTTATTGTTATAGTATTCATTTCTAACATCAAACTTTTAAGATAAGATTTCAGTAAGCTCTAATTTTCTAAAATGTATGATATTCTGCTGTTATACCTATTTTATTGAGACAAAGCCACAGCACTCACAGCAAAGTTGAAGTTGGATTGTTAAATTCGAGTCTGAAGTGACTGTCTGCTGCCTCCCCACCAGAGTCCTGACAGAAAGTGGCTGATATTTGATGGGCCTGTGGATGCAGTGTGGATTGAGAACATGAACACTGTACTGGACGACAACAAAAAGCTTTGTCTCATGAGTGGAGAGATCATCCAGATGTCACCACAGATGAGCCTTATCTTTGAGCCCATGGACCTGGAGGTGGCTTCACCAGCCACGGTAAGATAATAGCTTGGTTCAGCAGGATTCATGGCTCATTGAACTTGCTGCATTCCTTTAGATATCGCAGCTGTCGAGTTATGATATGTTACACTCTGTGGGCATTTAAAAATAACATAAATTAAAGTTAACAAATGCCAATTAATAGTAAATACAAAATCTAAAAACACACAGTCTGCAGATTACAGTTCAATTACTTTATTCCAAACGCAATATGGTTATAGTAAAATGAATTTTTAATGTTCTACCAAAGAGATCATTTTCATTTCTAACATAAAAAAAAAAAAACTTTGCTCTGGGGCTCACACATGGGCAGAAAATGTTATTTTGTCCAATTTAGTTCATAACAGCCTCATCCTTTATAAAAGCATCTTTGCAGTGCCTCCTTTTACATTACTGTGAAAGTACAAGTCAGATGGAAAGACTGAAAGGATCACAAATATTATTAAAAAAAAAATCACCCACTTGTTTCTAACTTTAGGATCGCTTCAGCAGACATTTGCAATATATTTCAATAATATGTGCCATTAACATATTCCACCTACAAAGGCAAACCTACCGTGCATATTTTATTTCTTTTAAGTACAATACAGTATAAAAATGATGAAATGTGATGAAAATATATCCTCACATTTCCCAGTGCGTTTTGTTATAGCTTTATCGAGACATCTCTGAAGCTGCCTTTGATATTTTGGGTTGAAAAAAGGAAAGTAGACCATCAAATGAGATTATTGTTGTCATTCAGTCATTCCTGTCAAAAGAGGACTTACCAATTCACTGGCAATAACCCACCCACACCCTCTCTCACAGCCTACTCAAGAATGGCATAATGGCATGTCGCTACTGGATTTCTTTCTTTCAGAAACACCAACGCAATTTCCTCCCTTTGTTTATCTCAGCGTCTTCTCCTAAGATGGCTTTGTATCTGACAGAGCTTCTGCCTCACACATCCCAGCCTGAGGAAATGCTCTTATAGTTGTGGATCCCAGCTTTTTCTGGCCCAGTGTGGGCAGAAGGCTCTGATTCAAAGGAATGGGTGATGATGACAGAGATTAAACAAGCATGTTATGGAGAAGGAAAGAGTGTGAAAATATCAAAGTGTGTATGCGAATGTCTTAGTGTTTTTTTTTTTTTTCATTTGTTGTTTGCGACTGTCACCAGATCAGATCAAAGTAGATGCCGGAGACAGAGCTAGAGGGAAAGAGTAAGACTTTGTGAGAGATCAAATTTGTGAATATCTTGTCTCGTTTTGACAGAAAACGAAAGAGGCCTGGCTATAACATTACCCACCTCCCTTTGGCCCATATCTGTCTCACGCAATTTCTGTCTTGCCCCCCTCCTTTTTATATATTGATGCTTGACTCATATGGCCTGCTGCAAACTAGACCAAAGTTCAATGAGAATTCAGTTGAACAAGCTAACATGCTCTCGAGGTCATGCTAGCCCCAGATGTCTCCTCCGGCTTAACACCTGTGCATAAGCGCCCAGTTTGCAATTCACTTACACCTCTACCATTCACATGGGCCTTTCGTGGGAGCTGCTCACCGACAGCTGTTTCCATCACGTAACCTTGATGATGTGCTATTCATCAAATCATTAAGCACAGAAGACCTTTATCTTTATGACTAACCCAGTGCAGCTGCCGTGCAGATGAATAAAATGCAATTTTTTTGAACTATGCACTATTCCAGATGGCTAAGAAATATATGAAAAGTTTGGTACCCTTTGGAGTTTTGTGTCCAAATCTTTTAGAAAGGACTACCTTGGTAATGTGTGCTGTTTGATTGCTTCTTGATGTTTCGAAATCTAAAAACAAAAATGTTCCCACAAAAATATAAGGCGGCATAATTGTTTTGAACATATATAATAATAATTGCATTTCCGAAGGGACGGGACACTGAGGACTGGAGTAAAGGCTGCTGAAAATATGTAAAAACAAAACAACCAACCCTTTTTTCTTATTCAAATTCACAGGATGTTATTTTTATAAATTGATTTGATCAAATAAATGTAGCCTTATTAATTATAAGAGATTTCTTTCAAAAACCTTAAAATCGTAAACAGTAATTCAGTATTCAAAAACAGTAATAAGTTTGTTTATCAAGCTGGGATGTTACTGCTTTCTGTGCAGGTATCTCGCTGTGGTATGATCTACATGGAGCCCCACATGTTGGGATGGCGGCCTCTGATGTTGTCCTGGCTCAACACTTTGCCGTCTGCTCTGAGCTCCATGCACAAAGACCTCATCACTGGCCTCTTTGACCGCATGCTGCCAGCGTGTCTTCAACTCATTCGCAAAGGCACTAAGGTACAGCTGTAACTGTGCTGCAGATAATGAGGGAATGCTACAGATTTAAAAGGCATCATTAATTGAACTGATATTAAATTGCACATTCATAAATTTTATTCTTCCCATGTAAAGCATTAACAAATCATTTCAGCCAGTTCCTTATTCTCTTAAACTCAAAATAAACCCTTTTAGGATGATACAAGACCCTGCATTGGGTCCTTATTACTGCTAGCCCTGTGGTTTATTTTGTGATGATGACTGTAGATCATCTCTTATTAATATTATTTTGTCTTCAAACTGTCTGAATATTCCCTGTTTCTTCCCTGTCTTTGTCCTGGTCTTACTAAACTTTAGGTAAAGCAAGAAGAAGAGTTTGTGTCTTCTTTTCAGAAAAATGCAGCAATACTACTAAAAGGCACCCACTAATTTTTACATGACATTATTACTCTGGAAGGAACAAGAAATTCTTCAATGGTCTCAATTAATGAAAGACATTACATACAGCATTTTCTTTCCTAATAATTCCATGCTTCTGCAATTAGGGGTTCTTTTGTGCTTGCATGCATGCATTGTGCTCAGAATGGGATAAAGCACTAATTACGTGCTTTCTTTTTTAAATGCTACTTTTCCTGTCAGTCCTGTTTTGTCTCTTAGTGCATACAGTGCATTTAGACTAATACAGTTTTTGTCAGACAGTCTAGCACTTTCTTTCACTCATTTACAGCCACATTTCTTCACAACCGTGTTTGTCCTTTTTTACTTGCCAGCTAGTGTTTATTCTCCGTTAACCAAAATACCAGCATTTCTTGCATACCTTTGAGACAGTTTTGCTCAGTATAGTGTCATACAGTACCACTAATCATCTAGCCACGGGTTCTTGGTCTGGACTAATGGACTGTGTTTTGTGTGGGCATTCAGGAATTATCTCCTACGTCCAACACGAGCCTGGTGAGGTCTCTGATGAATCTGATGGACTGCATGATGGATGAGTTCAGAGAGGAGAGCCAGATAAAGGGGATGAGCGAGAGAGATGTGTGCTCCTGGCTTGAGGTAAGGAGATAAAAAGTAAAAAAAGATGAATTGTGAAATGTTGGACACTCAACGCTTGCAGCTTTCCCTGTGTAGCAGAAATCAATCCACAATTCTGCTGAGCCTGCATTGAGGCAGTTCTCTAACAACCAAGCAAAAATGTCTTAGCAAACACGTAGTAGCAATGTCCTAGCATCCATGCACATCACCTTGCATCATAAAAGTGTGTTTTGCATAGGCGCCACTCATATTTTCATCAGAAAATGTCAAAATCTATTTGTGAGAAATTAGTATTTGCTGGAGTTTTAATATGTATTAATTGTTTAAACCCATAAGGAGGGTGTAGAAAGTTGTAAATACAGAGGAGAAATGCTGTATGCGGGATATATTGTAGTGTTCATTCATATCTTTTCATTTCAATTTCATCTCACAGCTTATGAATTGAAATGTAGCTTGCTTATTACTTAGTCCTTACAAGCATGTAAGTTTTTTCCAGTTTGTGTGGTCCCCTGCAAATGTTTCACATTAATTGTTTCTTCTATTAATCTTAGCTTTAGTACCCTGAAAGGCCATCTCTTAAGCCAAGGGCAACTTTTTGTGCTGTCTTAAATCTGTCAATACTGTCTGCATTTCTCCTCTAAAGTTAATAATCTTTCTCCACCTGCTCCGCTGAGACGGAGATCATATCAGTAGATCAAAAACTGCCAATCTAGACGGAGAGTCTCATTGATTAGCTAGTACAGGATCAATGCTTGGAAAGTCTCCCTCCTCCCAGATAGGAATGACTTTATTTGCTTCCTCCTAGTTGGTCAACAGAGTATTGCACATTCTCTTTTTCTTTCTTTTTTTTACACAAAAAGAGCACAAAGCATTTTGCCACAAATCAATGGTGGCTGTGTTTTTATAGATTGTCATTGCTGCAGCAGACTGATCTAAAGGTGCAATTGAGTTTGTAAAGGAATATTTTTTAATAATTGATTGAATTAGTAGCTCTGGGAAGGTCAGCAGTGGGTCGTAGGGATTAAAAACCACAATGGAGGAAGTAATGATTTAGAAAAATGTATGAAAAACTCAATGTATGATACCTAAAATGGGCTTATCAGAGGTCAACATTTGTTAGTCAAAACAAAGTACCACTAGCTTCTTTATGAAAACATTGTTTTTGTTTCTTCCTGTGTAGGGCATCTTTGTTTTTTGCCTTGTGTGGTCAGTCGGAGCCAGCTGCACTGAAGCAGGAAGGGTAAAGTTTGATGGTTTGGTGAGGGAAATGCTGGAAGGTGGCCTTAGTGAAGAGATGCGCACACGCCATGGAATCCTGGAGCATGTGGAGACTCCCGCCAAGCAGCTGACTGTGCCTTTACCCACTGAGGGCACGCTCTATGAATACCGCTTCCTCAAAGAGGTCAGGGCGTTTCTTCGACACACACTTGGGCGGATATGTAGAAAGAAACAGATTGGGTTTTTTGGGAAGTTTTTTTTTCCTGTACTAATTTTTGTGTGGTAATTAGGTAGCTGACATAAAATACTTTTTAAAAGTTGATGCCCTGTTATGTGAAAGGCTGTACTTCATCTAAATCTACTCATGCATACATTTAAATAACATTCTGTTGAATAATTACTGTACATTCACCTTTTTCCAGTCCTTATATTATTTCAAAAGACTATTTAGAATAAAGCATGGTTAATTGTTGTAATTAAATAGACAAAAGGTAGTAATAAGTCATGGGACATAAAATATACGCTTTGTCTTTTAAGTGAAAAGTGAAAGCCCATTTATGTGTTATGTTACATAATAAACTGCTTATATGTAATAATATATTCCAAACTAAATATTATAAAATCTTGTATCTATAGTATATGTAAATAGAAGTATCTCCACTTTCCTGCTGCTTCTCAAAGATGTTTTTCCAATTTGGCTTTCTAGAAAGCAATTGTGCAATTCTAATATCCAGTCTGGTTTGGTATTAAAATGCCATCTTGGCTAGCTCTATATTTAGAATACATCCAAAGTGTAAAATCAACCACTTAATTCCTGGAGCTTAAGGCATGTGAATATTATTATTTGCATATTTCGTCCTGAAATCCTAAAAGGCAAGTTCACTCTTTGCCCAGGAAGCCCACCCTCCTCATACTGAATGAGGTAATCTGTCTTATTATTTGTTGTAAATCACAAGCTTTATCTCTGTGTAATAAAACTTCAGGCATAACCTGGACTAATTTGCCAATTTCATGCCTCATTAAATGCTGAAAATGTCATTTATTAGAGAAGAAATGGATTATCCATTGCTTACATTAGTAGATAAAAGCCTTTTTTCCTGAACAGACAGGAATATGAACAAACCCATAATTCTTTTGTGGTGTTTGTAAGACATCTACAAAGAGTGCACCATGAAGACATTTCAAAGGGTGCCGTGATGGTGGAATTGAAAACGATGCAGTGTTAATATAATACACTGTCATTTAAAACATACAGAAGGATAGGAAAACAAAAAGAATGAGATTTATGGAAATTGTTATTCATTAAAAAATGTTTTACATGAAGAATGATACTCTAACCAGGGCCCAGGCAGATGGGAGTTGTGGACTGAGGAGCTGAAGACTTTGCCCCTCATCCCCAAAGATGTGCAGTTCAACGAAATAATTGTGCCTACGGAGAACACTGTACGCTACACTGCTCTCATGAAGCTGCTCATCACTCATCAGAAGCCCACTGTCTTTGTCGGCCCCACAGGGACTGGCAAGAGCGTCTACATTCTAGTGAGTGTTTCAGAGTTTTTTAACCACCGTGAATATCAGTCTACCAATGACTCTCCAGGCAGGAATATATTTAGGGCTGTCAATCCGTTCAAATTGTTATTGAAATAATTACATGATATGCTCATTATTTAATCAAAATAATGGCACTCACATGCAACAATATTTTCCTAAGGAAATATTACATTAGAATGACAAAGCAAGAATTTGTATACTCATTTTTACAACTTTTTTTTTAATAAATTGTAAGAAATTAACACATTAAATTTACTCTCCTAGTTTAGAATATTTTGTGCATTCTGTGGTATATTTTATAGTTCCTGCATAATTCTGTCTAAAAGAAAATGTTTTTCATTGCCCAACACGATCTTGAACGTGTATGCATTGAAGGATGACTAATGATAGAGATCAGTCAGTGGTTTGAGACCAACTGTGGCCCACTGTGCATACCCACCTCCTTTCCATAAAAGTTGTACACACTCAATGCGTTTAATTTGGTGCGTGACAGAGTCAAACGGCTTCATCGTTTTGCTTTTGTTTTAAATACACATAAGTGGCATCAAAACAAAATCTCAGCTATTACAACATTGATGTGTGCCAGTCACCGGATACCATTTAATAGGATTCCTTCCTTTTTTCTAGTCACTCACTTCATAGGTTCTCACTCTGCGTTCTATTACTATTTGATTTTATCATAGCTTCCCCCATATGATTCTTTGGCAAAATTTTGAAGGACTCTAAAAGAGTCTGCATGTTTTGAGTACGAAATGCCTGCAGGTGCCGATGACTTCATCACTCTCGTTTAGAACATGAATATTAAATCATCATTCTTCACACTCTGCCACATGGCTCTTTCACAGAGTTTTAGTGAATGAAAGAGATTGTATGTGTCAGGCTTAAGTGGAGCAACTCACAGGCTCCTCAAACTATAATGAATGAGGTCTCTCTGAAATGTGCATATATTTACATTAATTAGTCGACATGTGGCTGTTTCATAATGAAAGCTTTTATGTTGGTTGTGCAAGTGGTTGGTTTTCATCCTTTAGGTCAACTGTTAAACTATAAAGAGATTCATCCGTATTGCAATATTTTCAGCACATATTTAGTTAATCAGTTTGCTTGCTTTTCACTTATTTGAAACTCAAATATAATTATGTCAGGTGCAACGATTTTATAAAACTATTTTATAAAATAGACTTACAGCATCTCAAAATGGTAGTGACAGACACATAGTGGAAACCGTTTTCTCAACACTTCTAAGACAGTTGGAAGTGTTGATAAAAAAAACAAAACAAAACTGAATTTTGATGCGACGTCTGTGCTAACCACAGCTAATTAAGTGTCTCCAAATCTCCCACAGGACTTTTTGCTGAATCATCTGGAGAAGGATGTGTACAGTCCTCTGTTGATCAACTTCTCAGCCCAAACAACAGCAGCACAGACCCAAAACATTATTTTGTCTAAACTCGATAAGAGAAGGAAAGGAGTGTTTGGCCCTCCCCTGGGAAAGAAAATGGTATGCTTTAAGAATCTTTTTATTACCCTTTTGTTATTGGAGTAGTTATGATTACATCTCAATCAGTTTTTACTAAGCAATTCTTCATAGAATTCCAAAAGTCATTTATGAACATAATTTGTCCCTAAAATTCTAACTGCAAAGTGAAAATTAGTTCTTAATTGCCTCTAAATTAAATGGGGAAAATTGTGTTCAACTGTATTTACAGGAATTGCCATTAACAACACATTATCTTACAGCATTCAAAATTAAATTAACATTAATGTAAATTTTTTTTTTTAACTTTTTCTAATTTGCCTTTCAATTACGTTGATCAGGTGGTGTTTGTGGATGATGTGAACATGCCAGCCAGAGAAACCTATGGAGCCCAGCCTCCAGTGGAGCTCCTGCGTCAATGGCTTGACCACTGGAACTGGTATGACATGAAGGACTGTTCCATGATCAACCTAGTGGACATCCAGATCATGTGTGCCATGGGTCCGCCTGGTGAGTTTATTTCATTTATACTGTATATGCTAATACAGTTTTTGTTCACCTGCATTGCCGCTTTGAGTCGAACACTCCTTGTGATTTTCTGTTATGAATATGTCATCCAACCCGACTAATCGGGTTGAATGTATAAAGTGAATGTATCACTACGCCTTTAGGTTCACTGTCAAAAATGCTAATGTGAATGCTTAGCAGACCAGGATCAAATGTACATGACAATATAATTTTCCTTTTTTGGTTCAGACCAAATGAACCAAACAAACTGAATTACAAGTGTGAGTACACCCTTACATGTTGTCATGTTCATTCTCATATGCAGGTGGAGGTAGGAACCCCGTGACTCCTCGATTTTTACGTCATTTTAACACAGTGACCATTAATGAATTTGATGACAAAACCATGTTCACCATCTTCTCAAGAATTCTAGACTGGCACTTGACCATCAGGTAATGGTGCTCCATAACAATGTGATCAATGAATAAATTTGTTTGTTAAATACATTTTCTGTTTTTACCTGCTTTCAGATTTCCATTTCCCAAACAGTTCGCTAGCCTCACCTCTCAGATCATCAGTGCCACCATGTCTGTGTACCAGGAAGCCACTAAAAACCTACTACCAACACCGACCAAGTCCCACTACCTTTTCAACCTTCGAGATTTTTCCCGTGTCATCCAGGGGATTTGCTTATCACGAACCGAGACCGCTGATGATCCTACAGCCATAAAACGCTTATGGGTGCATGAGGTAACTGTAGACACAGTTTAAAGGGGTCATGTGATGTTGCTAAAAAGAACATTATTTTGGATTTTATTCATGTATTTGGTGAAATGAAATGTGTTTATGTTGTTTAAGTTTAAAAAAACACATTATTTTCAAATACTGTAAATTATTGTTTCTCCTCTAAGCCCTGGCTTCCAAAATGGATTGATTTGTACAATGCTTAACGCTCTAAAAAAAGTCTAAAAGATCATGACTTAGTACCGTTTTCTTTTACGTGTCGCATTACATCGCCTCATGTAAACATAGCATAAACGATCATAGCATCAGCACTACAGTTTGCTGCTCAGAACTTGCTTTTGAATACTGTCCTTGCAGAGTTGGAATTGCCCCATAATCTCTGTACACAGCCAGTATAGGCTGCTTTCAGGTTCAGGAAATTGTCCTCTGTAAATGCGCTGAACACACTCAAATATTTGTGTTGAACTGTTCTGGAATAGTACAACATAACCACTAGGGGTGGGGGAAAAAATCGATATTGCAATATATTGTTGTGCTCTCTGTCGCAATAAATAATCGATACACTAACGGCCAATATCGATATTTTATTGCAACACAAAATGAATATATTGAATATCGTAGATATCGCAATATTATCATTATCGTGGGCCACATATCGCCACAGAATTGAATTGTGAGTTACCTGTATCGTCCCACCCCTAATAACCACTTATTTCTAGTTGTGTCCTCTGTTGGAAGCACAAACATAGTAGTTTCTCTTTCACAATGAAACACAGTGCCGGCAGCAACACTACAGCTAGAATAATAGTTCCTGCAACCTTAGGATCTTATCTATGCACTAAAAGCTTGTAACACACCAAAGAGAAAGTAAAACTTGAAATTGCATAATTTAATAGGTCATAATAAGAATGATAAACTAATGTAGAATCTCTCATGCAGGTGCTGAGGGTGTATTATGATCGATTAGTGCATCCATCTGATTGTGCATGGATGGTGGGCTTCCTGCAAGAAGTTTCCAAGTCTCACCTGAAAGAAGATTTTCATCAGCTCTTCAAGCATCTGGACAGTGACATAGATGGGATTGTAACTGAAGATGACCTTCGAAGCCTCATGTTCTGTGATTTCCATGACCCCAAGGGTGAGGACCGCAACTACCGTGAAGTGAGTGACCCTGAGAAGCTCCGTCAGGTGGTGGAGACCCATCTTGAAGAGTACAACAATATCAGCAAGGCTCCCATGAATCTTGTCCTTTTCCGGTTCGCCATTGAGCATGTATGTCGCATCTCCCGGATTCTCAAACAGCCCCGTGGTCACGCTCTTTTAGTAGGAATCGGAGGCAGTGGCAGACAATCATTGACACGCTTGGCTGCCCACATGGCTGAAGCTGAACTGTTCCAGGTGGAGATCTCCAAGAGTTATGGGGTTACAGAGTGGCGCGATGACCTCAAACTCATCATGCAAAAATCGACATCTGGGGAAACTCATGGAGTCTTCCTTTTCACAGACACCCAAATTAAGTTGGAGTCATTTTTGGAGGATGTGAGTAACCTGTTAAACACTGGCGAGGTTCCCAATCTCTTTGCAGTGGATGAAAAGCAAGAGATTTGTGAGCGCATGCGCGTCTTGGACCGTCAACGCGAGCGTGATAAGCAGACGGACGGCAGCCCACTGGCTCTCTTTAACATGTTTTTGGAGAGCTGCCGCAGTCAGTTGCATGTGGTACTGGCCATGAGTCCTATTGGAGACACCTTCAGGAGCCGCTTGAGACGTTTCCCAGCTCTCATCAATTGCTGCACTATTGACTGGTTTCAGGTTGGTGTGAATGTGAATGGTTTTTGATGTAAATCAATACACAACAATCATAGCATAACATACTTTTGAGTCATGAAAATAGCTTATTATTGATGTAAAAAGCTTGATAACATTATAAGTGGACCTCAGACAACAGTACAAAAAAAAAAAAAAAAAGGCAGTTCGAGACCCTGTTTTACACTTGTTTTAAACAACTTATTTTGATGGACTAAATAATTATTTAATGTTTAATTTTAATTATGCATCAAAAACTTTGAGTGTAATGAATCATTATGTTCCAAAAGAGCTGGCCAGAAGATGCGCTGCAGGCAGTGGCGTCTCGTTTCTTGGAAGATGTTGAAATGACAGACACTGCTCGTGAAGGCTGTATCAGCATGTGCAAAAGCTTCCACACATCCACCATCAATCTCTCTGCATTTTTCCTTTCGGAGCTTCAACGCTACAACTATGTCACACCAACCTCCTATTTGGAGCTAATCTCTATGTTTAAGCATCTTCTCCAGGGAAAAAGAGCGTAAGTCATCCTGCTTTACATGAGAATCACTGACTGATTAGGTTTGAATAAATAGGTTGTCTTTCTATAATAAGCATTATTTATGCCAGAGATGATAATGTTGTTATTGGTTTGCTTTAGTGAGGTCATGAAACTAAAGAGTCGTTATGAGGTTGGTCTCGAGAAGCTGGAATCGGCTGCTACTCAAGTGTCCACAATGCAGGTAGAGTTGGAGGCCCTTCAGCCTCAGCTGCGTGTGGCCAGTAAAGAAGTTGAAGAGATGATGGTGGTCATCCAGCGAGAATCTGTTGAGGTGTCCAAGACTGAAAAAGTGGTCAGTGTGGATGAAGCAGAGGCTAATAAGCAGGCAATGGCTGCCAAGGCCATTAAAGATGAATGTGACGCTGATCTGGCAGTTGCTGTGCCCATTTTGGAAGCTGCATTGTCTGCTTTGGATACTCTCACCACACAGGTTGGAGAAACTATAACTGACTAATTATTATTTATGATGCATAATTTTTTTTATAAGCAACAAAAAGCTCTCACATTGTTTTGGCCAAAGTAACACGTTCTAGCAGGAGTTAGAGAGTTAAATTTTGTCCAAAACCTGTACGACAAAAAGAATATAGTTTTGAAAAATGTTAGTAAACAAAACGTTTTTAGTGATGATTGATTTCCATTGAAAGATATTTATTTTTTTGCTTGTGTTTCGCAAAAGAAAAAAATGTTATACAGCTTTACAATTTGCATGAGTCCAAGTAAATAAATACTTGGATTCTCATTTTTGTGTGAACTATCCCTTTAAATAATAAACACCAGCAGTGTCAACTCAAGTCACCTTTATTTATATAGCGCTTTTAACAATACAGATCGTGTCAAAGGACTTAACAGTATCAAATTGACAAGATTAAACATTATAATTTTCAGCTAAAGTACAAAAATGTAATTGTCTAGCTCCGTTTAGTTTAAATAGTATCTATGCAATCAAATCGACGATAATCCAGTAAATTAATCTGTGTCACACTTTGTAGGATATAACTTTAGTTAAATCTATGAAGAACCCTCCAGCTGGTGTCAAGCTGGTGATGGAAGCCATCTGCATCCTCAAAGGCATAAAACCAGACCGTATCCCAGACCCCTCAGGCTCTGGCAAGATGGTGGAGGACTTCTGGGGCCCAGCAAAAAAACTGCTAGGAGAAATGAAGTTTCTCCAGAGCCTTCATGAGTTCAATAAAGACAGTATTCCAGCCAGCTACATGAGCGTCATCCGCAACAAATACATCACCAACCCAGACTTTGTTCCTGAGAAGATCCGCATGGCCTCCGCTGCTGCAGAGGGGCTCTGTAAATGGGTTTGTGCCATGGACTCCTATGATAAGTGAGTTTTAGCTTAACGAACTAAACAAGAAAAATGTTATTAATAAGAGCCTTTTCATGGTGCCAACTTCTTTTCCTTCACAGAGTAGCAAAGGTAGTGGCCCCTAAGAAAGACAAGTTGGCATTGGCAGAAGAGAAGTTCAAGGTGGCCACGGAGAGCCTCCAGAAGAAACAGGCTGCTTTGAAGGAGGTCCAGGACAAATTAGCTAAACTACAGGAGACCCTGGAAGCCAACAAGAGCAAAAAGGCTGACCTTGAAAATCAGGTAAGCAAAGGACAGTAGTCACAAAAGAGGTTACGCAAGATTCTGACTATCTGACTACTTTTCCTGAAGGCTTGCGTTTTACACCAACAATTTGTTTCTGGTGACATTCTTTGTAACCTCCGGTGCAGCCCAACCCTGTTAAAATGTCCGCTCTTTGCTGTAAGTTTGTTTATTCAGGAATTTAGTTTGTGTTTTTACATCAAGAGGAGTTGAGGGAATGTTTTCCTTTTCTTCTTTGTTTACTTTCTTTCAGATCATTTATTGTTCCAACTTTGAAGTTGTAAGAGTGAAGCCTTTGTTTCTAAACCCTCACAGAAAACACACAGGGGCACATGCACACACACACATACTGTGTTCTCATTTGTCTGTAGAGACTGCCTGTCAGTTTAGCGTGTGTTTGGGTAAACCAAGCATCACCAAGGCCCTTCTGCCGTTTTCTGCCCTATTTCACTTCCTTTCATGTTCCTTCTTCTTTTTTTCCCTCCTTTTCTCCATGTTTGTAATTCAGGTTGTCTGTTTTCCCTATTGGAGGGTAGAAATTGTTTATGCCATGCTCTCTCAAGCATGGCCAGAATCAAGGCACTTGAATGCACTAAGGCAAACCTGTTATGCTGTTCCTGAAGCTCCACTGGAACGGTCTCTTTTAAATTGTTTTCTCACTTTGGGATACGAGTTAGAAAGAACAGGAATTATGGAGGAACTCATCTCAAAGAGCACAGAGTGTCATGCTGCCGGATACAGCAGTGTCACAAAGAATTAGTGAAGTACCATCACGGGAGTGAATAAGATGTTTGGATTGTTCAGTGATTGTGCTGTCAGCTTCAGGCCCAAGCGCTGAGCTCCCATCACTCTCTACAGTAGCTGTGCAGGCTCACTCTGTCATTTCTAACAAAGACTATGTTTCTCTGGTGCCAAACTGTGGTTTAAAGATCCATTTTTCTGTGGTGATGATGAAAGAAGGCCTGCACTAGTGGATCAGACATTCAATTGGATGCTTTATTTAGATGGATGTTTGTGTAGTAAACAAATTAATTTATGGTCACTAATGTTTTATATAAATTAAGTCATATCTGATTGTCCTTTTCTAAACTGTGCCAGTCATCAATTTTCACTCTACATTTCAATGTCACATGTTTCTTCAGAAACCATTCTTAATATGCTGATTTACTGCTTCAGAAACATTCCTGATTGTTATGAGTGATGAAAACAGTTCTACGGCTCTCAATAATTCTGTGGAAAGTAATACAGTCATTTAAGTGTTCTCTGACGAATAGAATGTTTAAAAGCACACTATTTATTTGAATCATTATTTTTGTATTTACTGTGAATTTACTGTGCCCTTGCTAAGCAAAAGTATACTTACTGACATCAAACCCTTGAACTGTAATGTATTTCTGCATATTTGTATGCATCCTTTAGTCTTCTCATTCTCCATTCCCTATTTTTTTCTGTAGGTGGATTTGTGCAGTAAAAAGTTAGAACGTGCAGAGCAGCTCATTGGTGGGTTAGGAGGAGAGAAGACCCGATGGAGTGAGACAGCCTATAACTTAGGAGAACTCTACAACAACCTCACCGGAGACATTCTCATCTCTGCTGCTATAGTGGCCTACCTGGGTGCCTTTACGTCCAGTTTTAGACAGGTGTGCCAACTCATTTAACAGTCAGTTTCTCTTGCCAAGCCAAGTGCTTATCAATCCACATTGCTCACATCTTCACAGATTTTAGGTTAAAAAGATTGGGTTAGGTGCTAATAAAATGATTTTCAAAGTAGAAAGTTATTGAGCTGTATTCAGACCTATATTCTAGTACATATATTTAAATTCTCTTATACTGTATATGTATATATATATATATATAATATATGCATGTGTTTGTATTTATATATACATAATAAATAGCACCCACACATACGTATATTATGTAAACAAAAACTTTTATTTTAGATGTGATTTATTGCGATTAATCAATTGACAGCAATAGTTTATTTTATTTTTTTAATTATTGGTTCATTTAAGCACAAATATGTAAAAATTCAGATATTAACCAAAATCTTTAATTGTTATTGTTTTGCATTTGTTAGCCAATGAGCAAACTAATTACAACTGACCATCACGGTGACACCATTAAAAACATCTACTTGTCCCAGTCAATTATTAATTATTTTCATTTTTAATTGATTTTTCAAAGACTTGTAGGTATTTCCTATTTGTGAGATCACTCAATACAGCAAAACATGGTTGTGTTCCGTAATGGATTTCATAGTAAAAATGTAAATGTCTTTAGTTACAGTTAAGTGTTGCAAAAGCATGGCAGTATTTTAAAGTGTAGATTAGAGTCTATTTACTTAACACTGAAAGACGTATGGTAGAGTGTTTGTCTGGCAGAACTGCATTTGACAGTTTTTGCGTCTCGGATGGAGCAGTATTAGAGTGTTTCTGATATCTTTCTATAGCTATTATTTGTACACATTTGCCCCTGTCAGCTGGTTACACTTAACAGCAGAGCAGATTCCATAAAAAATGAATGAACTCTGTGAAAACACTTTGTACAATAGCAGGTATTGCTATGGTGAGTTTAAAATAGCACTCAGGGAACAGGGAGTAGTTTCACTTTAATATTTCCCCCTCTGTGAAAGCAATATCTTTTCTCCCAGAAGAGGGTCTTTTTATATAAGCTTTTGTGCAGGTACATGACACACAGCTTATTACCTTTGTGTGCAGTAAGTCTTTATTAGATTTAAGCTGAAAACAAAGATATCGAAACGATAATAGTACTGTCCACAATACCAGTATTAGGTTTAAACTAACAGATGAGGTTGCATCTATAGATTTGTGTTTTCAAATAGGATTAAAACCTACATTTCTCAGTAGGCCTTCCGGTGGATGTTTCGGGATCAGACTGTCTTAAAGCAGCTGTGATCTTGTTGTCTTTCTTGAGCCATGTGTCAGTTTCCCTGTCTGATATCTACAGCGAGCTACAGAGGAGTGGATTGACATGTGTAAGGCCAGAGGAATTCCCTGCTCCAAGAACATGTCACTGATGAACTCCCTGGGTGAGCCGGTGAAAATCCGCAGCTGGACCATTGCTGGCCTCCCTTCAGACAGTTTCTCCATTGACAATGCAATCATCATCTCGTGAGTTTTTTTCCAAATATTTTTTTTAAATTTTAATGCGTATTAAATATAATATTAAGTACTATTAAGTTTAAGGTTTTGGAAACCATGCAGTTCCGAACCATATTTATATTTTGAGGTTTCTTCCAGCATTATCTAAATGCAGTTTGTATTAAACGTAGCAGCACATTTTTCACTGTTTTCACTAGTCAGTGACTGTAAGCATGTTAACTCTGTTTTACGCTGGATTCCACTTATTTAATAAAGACTCAAAGAAAGTAAATATATGAAGAAATATTTTTGCACTCTGTAGCACTTTTTAGCTAATACAAGGTTAGGACAAAAGGATTTTTGATGAGTTAATAGAGGAAATACAACTTTTAGGCACACTGGTATTAAATACTGCTATTTACCAATAGTAGAGATGTTTGGATGACTTGCCAGGTAGAGGAATAACGTTAAAGTATTTATTGCAAAGAGATACAATACACAACATATGTCTTTTACAGCATTTCCAACATACATTCCCTGATCAGAAAAAAGTCCATTTATACATAAACTATTTACAAAAGAAAGGGGATGTGGACAAAATATTCATAAATAAACATAAAAAAAATATTTGGTTAAATACTCAATCCATTTGGACCAAAAAATGAAAAAAATGTTGGTAATTCACAAAGAACGTAATTTTCTCTATAGTTAATTTTGACAACATCAATCCAAATTCTGTATTTGTGGCAGATTAGGTTTATACCAGCATCTAGTAAGGGCTTTTTTTTTTTACTTGAAACAAAATATTCTCTACATATGTTTGTTCTTCCTTTCCCATGTAAAAAACGGCACCTTGCCCATGTAAAGAACCTCAAAATCGAATTATTTAGGACATCCCCAAAATATGTGATAATGGTTGGCACCCTGTGAGCTGCAATTGAGTTGCCTTGGAATTAATTTTTCTGTTTTGGAGTACATTGTGATCGTATTTGAAATTTTAGGATTTCATGGAGATTATTTTTTTTTCATGGCCAGAAAGCTTTTGTTTGTAAAGAATTCTTAAGATTTTCTTGTTTTCTGCAGTAATGGGAGAAGGTGGCCCCTAATGATTGATCCTCAGGGCCAGGCTAACAAGTGGCTGAAGAACATGGAGAAATCCAACAGTCTACACGTCATCAAGCTCAGTGATGCTGACTTTGTGCGCACATTAGAAAACTGCATCCAATTTGGCACTCCAGGTGAGAAACACTGACTTTTAAATTTACGATGACAGCGGTATCCATATAATGCAAATAAACTTACTATTATAATACTTTAAAATTACTAATACACTCATTGTCAAGGTATTATCAAACAGCGTGGATAATAACCAAGACATTTTTCCCCAGTTTGATCAAGAAATAACAACAAACATTTCTCTCAGGGTGCAATACCAGCATTTCTCCCCAGGGGTCCCCCTCCACCATGGGAAAAGAGCACAAAACACTGATCCTAACCAGTGAATGTTACCTGTTGATAAATGCACACATTGTCTGTCTTTCCCTGGAGCAGCATAGTTGCCTTGTACATTGCACATTAAGCCTGAAAGCACAGTTTCGGTCTAATTTTACACTCGCAAAGAAGGCCCAGGGGTAGACCCAAAATGCAACATGAGATACGCAAATGAGCCGAGTAATCTGGCCTTAGGTGCCCGTGTCTTCCATCCTCAGCTCCTCCTCATCAGTGCTGCTCTAGGATGAAAGGCAGCTTGCGTAGGCAGACCAGTGCTTAGCTGTCTCAGATGGATTGTTTTGTAACCATTCTCCTCTAGGAATTGCATCGAGTTTATTTATTCATTTCTTTGTTGTTGTTGTTCTGGTGCACTAGTTAAGTTCCCACTTCGGCTACCTGACTGTTTTTTTTCTTTTCGTTTTTTGTGAGTAGGTCAAACAAATGCTTCTGCAGATCTCTGTTTTTGTTTTGTTTATAGAAATTTCAGTTTGGTTTAACTCTAATCATTCATCTCTTGTGTATTATAGTGTTGTTGGAGAACGTAGGGGAAGAACTGGACCCTATACTTGAGCCCCTGCTGCTGAAACAGACTTTTAAACAGGGTGGCAGTGTCTGTATTCGGCTGGGTGATTCCACTATTGAATATGCTCCAGATTTCCGGTTTTACATAACAACCAAGCTACGAAATCCACATTATTTACCTGAGATCTCAGTCAAGGTGAGTTAGCTTCGCAGGTAAACTCACACTGATACACTCAAATAATCATCTACTTTGAAAGAAGGTCATCTGGAAAGATGTATCATCTATAAAAAAACATGATGTTAGTCATACTGTATCAAACATGCAATTAATCAAACACTCCTTAGCACACGCTTACTGTCATGTCTTTATGGGCTGGATGAATAGACTCAGATTGCTAAATTAAACAGAAAGTAAGCTACCATTCAAACAGTCGTGGTTGATAGAATTTATTAATGTTTTTAAAAGAACATTAATTATTCTCAACAAGGTGCATATATTTAACAACAACAAAAAACCCAGTAAAAATGTAATATTGTGAAATATTTTTACAATTAAAAACAACCCTTCTATTTTAATGTATTTTAAAATGTAATTTATTCCTTTGATGGAATAGTAGAATTTTCAGCAGCCATTATCTTCAGTCTTTAATTTCACGTTTTAATATGCTGTTATTATTGAATTCTCAAGTGTTACATTTTGTGAATCTTTTTTCATTTATAAGAATAGTCTCTTTCAAAGGAGCTAGGAGTTTTTAAATCTTTTGCATAAAACCTGCTTTCAATTAGTTTTAATGATGCATTTTTTTTCATGACACTTTAGAATCCAGCTTTATCATTCGAACATAACCTATTCTACCTGTTCTATCATAAACTCATAAACCTGCACACATAGAAAACAAGTTTTACAGCTAAACTTTGTCTTAAAATGCTACAGGCAGCATACATGAACAGTAGCTAAAATTAAAGGGCAAGTATGTAATTTCATTGCCACTAGGGTCACCAAATGGAAAAGTGGTTTTCTAAACACTCCCTCTGACAAATAGTCATGCCCTAAACATACAAGTCTATGTAACAAAAATTTTAAATACCTGGATTCTATAGCCGTTACCTTCACAACTACCTAGAGTAGACTTCTATCTCAGTAGTGCCTGAGATATCATTTGCCTAGGATGAGCGTGTAGTGTTTACAACAAGATAAAACAAATGATACTGTTGTGGAAGATGAGGATTACCATTCTTCATACCACAAAATGTGTTGCACCTCACATGGCCTTAGCCAGTAATCAAAGAAATATTAGGCCTGATTTTAGCAAGCAGTCACACCATCTTGGATGATCTCATTTAAGTTCTGTGGTTGGTTATGCCATATTCACAAAGTGAATTTGAAAAAGAGCCTTATGATTCTCTTATAAAAAAACAGGGTATGTTTTCATTAAAAATAGGATTCTAATAAAAGCCGCCTCCAGCACTGTCAGCGTTTTGCTCCTGTTCTGTTCAGGTGACCCTGTTGAACTTCATGATCACCCCAGAGGGGATGCAAGACCAGCTGCTGGGCATTGTGGTGGCCAGAGAGAGACCTGACCTTGAAGAGGAGAAACAAGCCCTCATTGTACAGGGGGCTGAGAACAAGAGGTACCACCCAGAAAAACAATTAACCTGACAGTTTAGTCCTGTGGGTTCCTCGTTTAAAATATTGTCTATAAAAGCATGACAAGTTGGGTAAATAATGATCTCTTTATGAAGAGGGCAAAGTGCAGCATGCAGTGCAGTCATGTAAAAAGATTAGCAGCCATAATACACTTGTGTGTGTTTAACCATGCACTTTCTATCTCTTTTTTTTTTTTTTTTTTGTAGACAGCTGAAAGAAATAGAGGATAAAATCTTAGAAGTGCTCTCTGCTTCAGAAGGGAACATTTTGGAAGATGAGACTGCTGTTCAGATCCTCTCATCTTCTAAGGTTCTGGCCAATGAGATCTCTGAGAAGCAGGCCATTGCTGAGGTTACTGAGCTGAAGATTGATCAGACACGCTTGGGCTACACCTCCATAGCTGTTCACTCTTCTATTTTGTTTTTCTCCATCGCTGACCTGGCCAACATTGAGCCCATGTATCAGTACTCTCTAACATGGTTCATCAACCTCTTCATCCTGTCCATTGATAATTCCCCAAAAAATGACATTCTCGAACAAAGGTACTCTTTCACTATAGATATTATATTAAAATTGTGTCTGTTATAACTGGGTATTTCATGCTTATTTTTCATGCTTTAATAAGTCAAATAGGCAGCTATCACTTTGGATATCTTGCTCACATGAAGATTTAAAGATAATTCACTTAGATTAAAGGTCTATCATAATTGACACATTCTAATGTTGTTGTTCTTTCTTTTGTGGAACACAGAACGCATTTGTTTTGTTTCTGTCCATACATTGAAAATCATTGGGGGTCTAATGATGTTTTGTATCCTGCTGACTTTCATTATATAGCCAGAAACAGTTGTAACATTCTTCTTTTGTGTTCCATAAATAATACAAAGTCGTTCAAGTTTTGAAATGGCATGATGCTAAGCAAATGAAGACAGAACATTCATTGTTCATTGAACTAACCATTTAAAGGCATTACATAGAGATTATTTCTAACATGGGTTCTGTTTCTCTGTATGACTATTTAGCCTCAGCAATGTCTTACTAGGACAGTATGATGTTCTGATGTGAGTTTGATAGCTGAGAGCTGTGGGAATACTGTGACACTTCAGCCCAGGGCAGAATCCTCTGGTTAAAAGAACACAGTGGCAATTCTCTAGAGGACAGAGACACCAAAACCAGATCTCTGAAACTTGAGAGAGTGCCTTTTAAAACTCTTCTACAGTAGTAAAGTATTTATTTAAAACTTTATTGTTTTAAAGTATTAAATAAATGTCTTCATTTAAAGTCACATTTACAAAAAATCTAATTGGTGGCAGGGACCCACTAGGGAAGTGTTTCTCAACCTTTTTGACTTCAGGCCACCACACTGTTCGTAGAAATATTCAAAGCTCACTTTTCACTTTTCCATTTTTATTTGTGATTTATTGGATAAAATCTTGATTAAAATACGCAAACAGAATATTTTTGTGTTCATTTATTTGCTATTACAGCAGAACTACCAGAGATGCTTTTTAACTTCAATAGGAGGCCTTTGAGTAACTACTCATCTATTCAATGAGCCCAATATGATGATCATAAAATGTAAAATCAAAGGATATTGATTAGGGATGTAATGGTATTGTAAATACCGTCGTAACACAAGATATTTTTTTTCCGATACTACCGTGATCGCATGACTCAAAAAAAAAGATAGGTCTTCTGAAGAAAGTTTGCTCAGGCGAATGGCGCGAACGAGAGGTAGCGGGAACTACAATTCCCATCAGCCCAAGCGTGCCCATCATTCATTGCGGTATGTTGTTGTCGCTACAGATCAGTGTTGCCAACTTAGCGACTTTTCAGACCCCCTTGGCGACATTTTTCCCTAAAAGCGACTAGCGACAAATCTAGAGACTTCTTGGACAAACCTCAGCGAGTCTCTGGTACTGCTGTGCGAGCGCGAGCTCTTGTTTTCTCGGCGCGCACACACCTCTCTCTGTGTCTGTTCTGTTCAGTGAGCGGCTGAGAGGAGCAGGGCTTTCAGTTAAAATAGATATTATTTTGGTTCTTACTCTATTTTACATGCAAATATAGCCAAAATCACAGCATAGCCATTGTCTATATCTTATATGTACTTGGTTTCATTATTATGAATTATAATTATAGAATTATAGAATTATAAACGATTATAAATAAGGATTTTATTCTAATTTAACATCTTGTAAGGTAGAGCTAGTTCAGGAGGTCTTATAATTGTGTGCATTTCAGTCACTTTTTCATATTCATTCTGTTTTTCTGACAACAGAAACCATTAAAAATATCAGTGAAAACAGTTATATTGAGAATTAGGCTGCAATGAATAACATTATGTGACCACAGAGAAGCAAGATAATATGATACACTGACCTAATGAATATGCAAATTGACATATGATGTCATCTAGCAATCTAAATTTTAAATCAGATGTGTGGAAGGTTTAATTGAAAAATTGAAGTTCCTGTTTCAAAGTTTACAGATATATGGCTAATGTGTGTGCCATTGAGATGTTCAGTGTTCATGTAAACTGTTTAATCAAACCATTCTGGCACTTTTTTGAGTCTCTTCATTAGTTCAGTTTTTCCTGTAAATGATTCAATAAATACCATACCGTGCCATTCATACCGAAGTATTACCGTACCGTGAAGTTTTGATACCGTTACATCCCTAATATTGATAAATGAACATTAACGATATAAAGCAATATGAGAACCTTTACAAACATACTTATATAGGTATGACTAGTAGTACACTTAAAAATGTGTCTTTCAGGTTCAGTGTAGCTACATCAAATCACTCAAACTATTTTCTTCTCTAACATTTCCTTTAGATGCTTTTAAAATGCTTCTTAGTCAACTGATTTCTGACGCACTTTCTTTGTATATTTAGACTCCAGATTCTGAAGGACCATTTTACATACTCGCTTTACGTCAACGTATGTCGCTCTCTCTTTGAGAAGGACAAACTGCTCTTCTCCTTTTGCCTCAATGTCAACCTGCTTAAACACAACAAGCTTGTGAGTAACTGCCTCCACTCGCACACAGCTGTGATTTATTGAATCAGTAAGCTAAGGCAAGACAGTACTTCATCTGATAAATAATAGTAAGAATGAAGAGGTTACTCTCACACAAGGCCTCTTAAGGTTAATGACTTGCATGCATCAGTCTGACAATGTTTATATCTTCCCTGTTTTAAATGATCCTGCTACATTCGGCCATATAAACACGAGTTTTACCGGTTTAATCGAAGTTTAAGTGATTTATAATGTGTTCTTCACACTGGCTCTCCATGCCTGAGCTACTACACAAGTTGCACGTGTCTGTCATCTATTTATTGTGCTGTCAGTAGTTTTGTCAGCTCCTGAATCAAGTGGTGTGGGGGTGATACACCAGTACATTTATTTTCATAGACTCCGGTTTCCTTTTCTGGCGGCAACTTTAAAATTCATTCACTTTTACACTGTTCTTTTGAGTTGGAAATTTTTTCAAGCACAGCTGCTGAAAAACAAAGTGTGTCAAAACTAAGTGAAGGAGAATTTTCTTTGCAGATATAATTTAATGACATTATTCATGAACAAATTTCCACCTTCTGTTCTTTTCTCTTTCAGGTGGATGAGAAAGAATGGCGTTTTCTCCTAACAGGTGGTGTGGGTCTCGATAACCCTCATTCGAACCCCTGCACCTGGTTGCCTAAGACATCCTGGGACGAGATCTGCCGATTGGATGAGATGGAGCACTTTAAAGGCCTGCGGAAAGACCTGGCTCGACTCCGGGAGGGCTGGAAAGAGGTTTACGATAGCAAGGTGCCATTGAGATTAAGCACACACTATTTCTTTCCTGTTTAGTGGTGTGAAATGGACAGGGGAAGTATGAAAGGAACACCAGATTTTTCACTTTATGGTCTGTGTGTGTGTTCTGCAGGACCCACACCACGCTGCTTTCCCTTTAGAGTGGCAAGAGAAACTAGGACAGTTCCAGAGGATGCTGGTATTAAGATGCTTACGGCCAGACAAGGTAAGAATCTTTACTGAATTTACTATTATACCTTAGATTGGATCAGGAAATAAAACGGTCTGAAATTCGGTCTAAAATTGAATTATTAAGCAATTATACATCAGAAAGACTCAGTAAGAAAGGTCAACAAGACTTTCTTTTTCTGAAGGAAATTCATATATTTATTTTGCATAGATGCATTAGTTTGATCAAACAGGAAAGTAAAGACCTAATTTCCCAAAAAGATTTCAACAAAAAATGATTGATTACGAATGATTACAAAAAATGTTCTAAGCTTTTGAACTTTCTATTAAAGAACCCTGAAAAATGCAATGTAATAATAAGATATATATTATAGATTATAGAATAAGCATATTAAAATTATTTCTATAGGATCATGTGATACTGAAGCCTGGAGTAAAGGCTGCTGACAATTCTGCTTTGTCATCACAGAAAACAACAGTATTGCAATAATATGTCACTATATATATATAGATATATAGTATATAAATATATATTACTATTGTGTTTGTTAGATGTAATACTGTGTAGTACAAATGTAAGAATATTGTGTAGAATTCACATTTGTGCTTAGACCTTGTCTCTACCCATCTCAGATTATTCCCATGATTCAAGAGTTTGTGTCAGACAACTTGGGGCAGCAGTTTATTGAGGTGCCACCCTTCAATTTGGCCACGGCTTTTGCCGACAGTCACTGTTGTGCCCCACTCATCTTTATCCTGTCTCCGGGTTCAGATCCCATGGCAGCACTGCTCAAGTTTGGTGAGGAACAGGTATGGACACATTATCATATAGATTGGTCTGAATCATTCTGTAATAATACTAAGATGAATTTTTTTGCATCTATAATTTTTAAGGGCTTAAAAAATTTTTAAGGGCTTATGTCTTGTGTGATGGCTGATGCACGCCATGTTTGCCTTGTTGTTCAGGGTTTCACAGGCAACAGACTGACCTCGCTTTCTCTGGGGCAAGGTCAGGGCCCCATCGCCATGAGCATGATTGAGACTGGAGTCAAGGAGGGAACCTGGGTGGTTTTACAGAACTGCCACCTGGCCACCTCTTGGATGTCCACCCTTGAGCGTGTTTGTGAGGTAGCAAACAAAGATTAGATGATCTAAACATGATGGGATGGTAGCTGTTCATATTGTTCATAATGTTCAGCATCGAACAAGGTCCACCAGAGGAAATACTCTGAAGCAACACTTTGACTCTCTGCAGGAGCTAAATCCAGATACAACTCACCCAGATTTCCGCTTGTGGCTGACCAGTTACCCCTCTCCCAACTTTCCTGTGGCTGTACTGCAAAACGGAGTCAAAATGACCAATGAGGCTCCCAAGGGGCTGCGCTCCAACATCATCCGTTCTTTCTTCATGGACCCCATATCAGACCCTGAGTTCTTTGATAGTAGCTCAAAGCCTGTAGGTCTTTCACAGATGGTTGTTTAAAGCACTCTCAGTATGGTGCATATCCTTTGATGGTCTTAATGTTTATTTTTGAACTCTGTTGTGTGTAAGAAAAGTGCCGACTGTTTGTGTGTTTTCAGGCTGTTTTTAAGAAGCTGCTGTTCAGCCTGTGCTTCTTCCATGCCTTGACCCAGGAGAGGAGAAAATTTGGTCCTCTAGGCTGGAACATCCCCTATGAGTTCAACGAGACAGACCTGCGGATCTCAGTCCAGCAGTTACAAATGTTCTTGGACCAGTATGAGGTGAGATCACACGTGTACCTGTCTCGTCTTTGTATTCACACACCAAAAACAAATTTGCTTTCACTGTTCTTGAAACCCACACACACACACACACACACACAGACTCTCTTCACTTCACCCTCTTCCTTTTCATGCTTTCCAGCGCACCCATTTAAACCACCTCTAAAAAAAGAGCGTTCTTGACATTTTCCCAACTTCAGAGAAGCACTTCTCATACTTCCCTTCCTCCTTTCAAAACAAGCAGACTGCACAAACTGATCAAGAGCCTCCCTGAATGCTCTGACATTTCTCCAGTGCTACAGAGTGCCACCCACTGCATTAGCAAGGGAAATTTCAACAGGAAATGTCACAATCCTGCAACTCTTCTGTCCATCTTCATATCCCACCTGAAGATCATTATTTCGAACCCACCAGCCTGACATGCACCTCAACTTAATAAAAAAACAGCCTTTGTTGAGTGGCCATGCTATTAAGTCACATGAAAAGGTTGTTGTTGTTTTTTTTTTTTAAAGCAATCTAAACAACAGAGTGGAAATGTTGGGGCACAGCCCTCACCTGAGATGACTTTGTTAGAGTCATGGTCGAAATGATGTAGCCATACTATTCAAAATGAAACTAAATGGGACTCGTAATAAAAAGGTCGTAATCATGAGGAGTCATGATGTTTTTCGAGATAAATTAGCCTCATCTCAGTCTATACTTAGTCTGACCATCCCTAGACAGTTTTATCCACCATGTTATGCATAGTTCATATTATAAACTGTAGTATTGGTTTTATGGTAATTTATCTTATTTTGTTTGTTCTTACTAGGAGATCCCTTTTGATGCTCTTCGCTACATGACAGGAGAGTGTAACTACGGAGGTCGTGTCACAGATGACTGGGATCGCAGGACCTTGCGCACAATCCTTTCCATCTTCTACACCCCCGAGATCATTGACGACACAGATTACAAGTTTGACCCTAGTGGCCTGTATTACTCACCACCAGAAGGAGATGTAAGTGTGTCACATGATTCTTCAGGAATCATTCTAATATGCTAATTTGGTGCGCAAGAAATTTTTCTTAGAAGATCAATGTTGAAAACAGTTGCATCAAGTCAAAGATTATTTCAAGAAACAATACAATAAATGTAGTACAAAAGGTCCTATGAAAATAACACAAAAAGACAAGAAAATGAAAGAATATCAATATACTTTTTTTTTTTTTTTTAATTAGCAGATGGATACAGTGGAGTTGATTAAGTTATCAATCTTTAAAGAACACATTTTATAGCTTAAAAAGCTTGTCCAGTTCAAGAGGGGTTATGTCCAAATTTTCACATCTGACATTAAAGCTAGTTCAATATTTCTGTCATAGAAAATTCAAAAAGATTCTCTACAGATATAACGCCAGAAACCAAACCGAACTAAGACTTCATTTTTTTCCCTTCATCATATTTCCTTCAAAGGAAGACCATATGCACCTCTGCAAGCCGAGGTTTCTAATTCAAAACAAAGCCTAAGAGAAAGCAATTATAAGAGAAAACAACAGTTCTAGTCTTTGTACAAACTCAGTCAAGGTGTTTGTGAGCTTGTGGGTCAGAATCCCTCCTACATTATACGGCTGTGTTCAAAATGCCTACAGATATAATTGACTTTGGTAAACAAAAAAACCATGCATCTTTCAGAGAGGGCCTTTTTATAAAAGTTCTGAAAAGGAATTATGAGCTACAGTATAAGTTCAATAACTAAACACAGCGGGTTGCTGCCAGTGGTGATGTCTGATTTATTTGCGAGCACGTGTAGAATCTATGCCCAATTTTATTTGGCATTTTCTCTCAAAATCTTTTATTCATGAATGTCATTTGCATAGCCATTATTATAAATGTCAGCAATCTCAAGGGTAGCCTGTTTTAAGTGCATGCCATTATTTACCATCGCCATTCTGGATTTAGTGTTGCATTATGAAGCTGATTGTTTCCTTTTCAGTATAACAGCTACATTGAGTACACCAAGACACTTCCTCTAAATCCCTCACCTGAAATCTTTGGTATGAATGCCAATGCTGATATTACTAAGGATCAAGTGGAAACGCAGCTGCTGTTTGACAGCATTCTTCTCACTCAGGTGCATAAACACATTTCGATCAGTGCAATGTAGCTAGTTTAAAGTAGCTCTTTAAGTACTATAATGGCTTGTGTGTTGTTTGTAGCTGTTTGAGTACTTTTTTTTTTTTGCCCTATTTCTCCCTCACAGTCCCGTTCTTCAGGGGGCAGTGCTGCATCTTCAGATGACATGGTGTACGAGGTGGCTGCAGACATTCTCAATAAACTTCCTCAAGATTTCGATACAGATGCTGCCATGCGCAAGTACCCCACCAGCTACAGCCAAAGCATGAACACAGTGCTGGTGCAAGAGATGGGACGCTTCAACAAACTCATCCAGACGATCAGGGATTCGTGTGTCAACATCCAGAAGGCCATCAAGGTCAGAACATCAGCAAAACCACTGTGAATGTTCAGCACCTCAATTATGTTTCTAGGTCTTCGTTCTTTCTGGTATGAGCACAAATTGTGATTCTAAAGGGCATGATGGTTTTGTTTACGATGATCCATTGTTTCAAATTTGCACAAGCTACTATTTCCACACAAAACTTTTTGTAGAAGCAATGCAAACTAAGATAAGTTTCTTTTTTATTCACTCCCTGCTAAAAGATACGACAAAAATTCACTGGGCCCCAGGGCATGTCCTAATGCGGTGCGCTCCAGCTGAGCCTCCTTGTCCTTTAGTTTGACTGACAGCTCTGATCCCAGTTACCATTACCGCCCCGCAGGGTGAGATGGATGCATATGCTGAGATCTCATCACAACCCTGGCTTTCATTTACACATTGTGAACCCTTATCCTATAATCTAACCCTAAAATAATCCCTTTATCTTTCCTGACTATAGCTTGAATTCTGCTTTGAGAAACCTTTCTCCTTTACCCTTTCATTATCATTCGCGATCATACATCTCTATATCACACCAAATACAAAAAAAACAGCATTTGAAAAAGCATATAGAAAAGGACAACATAACTTTTCCCTAGAGGGGAAAATGGCGAAATACTCTAAATATGACTGCTGTGTGGAATGTAAACAGGTGTCATGTTTCTGCAAACATGCTCCGATTTTTAAAACCAAGTTGATTTTGATTACTGTATTTCTAATCAATAAATAAATAATAAAAAACAGAACAATCTTGAAATAATCAAGGTAAAAGGACACAAAACCAATGAATGAATGCATGCATGTCTTGGCATAGGGTCTGGTGGTCATGTCTGCTGAACTTGAGGAAGTTGTGAGCAGCATTCTGAAGGGTCGCATCCCTGCAATGTGGATGAAGAAGTCGTATCCTAGCCTTAAACCACTGGGAAGCTACATCAATGATTTCCTTGAAAGACTCCGGTTTTTACAGGTAAACTCTGTAGTCATCAAGTATATAGTAGTATACATTTTTTGTATTCCACCATAATTTGTGCCATAGTTTGTCATGCAGAGGTAGGTTTAGGGATAGGGATTGAAATAAGTCTATATGTTTGGACCGTAATTTTGATCCAGGATCAACAAAAGATGTTTTTGGATCATGTTTTAATTGGCAAAATAATGGCGACCATTGTACCCATATTGGTAGATTCCACTCCAAGGACGTAGACGCATTCGCCATCTAAATAATAGGGAATATACCTATACATATCTATGCTTGTACATGAATGAATGGTCTTGTGACATGCATTTTATTTCAAATAATTGCTATATGCTAATATGCCTATACATTTTTGGATTCCACAAACACAGTCTTGTAATTATGTTACCACAAAACATTATAATAATTGATAGGGACTAATTAAAAGTCTTCTAAACGATTGTTTTCCAGTGAGTTGTTGGGAGACTAAAATGCACATTCATACATAAAGCAGTTGAAGCAGAAAGCGTTCTAGTGTGTATTGTGAGCCCCGGGAAAATCACATGAAGTGCAGCTGACGTGCTGTCTCATTCAGTGAGCTCAGATTACAACACGGCTTCAGCAAAGGACTGAACTGTAAATGTATTATACAAGTGCCCTTTCTTTCAACATTCTAAAGGCTTCTTTTTGGCCTCCAAGTTATGCCTTTAGAATTAGGTGTGACTGCTTATTTTTCTTGATTTTGGTCTTTAATATCAGTATCGTCTGTGTCATCAACACAGGGTTGGTATGCGGATGGCACGCCTGCAGTGTTCTGGATGTCCGGGTTCTTTTTCACTCAGGCCTTCCTCACTGGGAGCCAGCAGAATTACGCCCGAAAATACACCATCCCCATTGACCTGCTCAGCTTCGACTTTGAAGTCATGGAGGACAAGGAACACAAAACTCCCCCGGAGGATGGTGAGAAAGACAAAGAGGGAGTATTGACAAGCATGAAATGTAAAATATATGAGGGGGAATGGGTAACAAGTGACAAAAGGGAAGAGAGACACACATTTTCATTAACCCCTCGCCGTGGCTGAGTGCCATCAATCAGAGTCAACATTACAGTGCTCTGACATCAGACCCCTGCTGCTCTTTCATCAGTACATGATGAGCATCTCTCCAGAGGAAACCCATCTCTCTGAGGCCATCACACGCTGCATGAGGCTGTTTATAAGTGTCTTTGACTTTAACAGATACTTTGTTGTGTCTGCTTTATGTTTTATCGTTCAGTCAGTCAGTGTATAAAACGGGACGGGTCTTTAGTTAGAAGGCATTTGTGTGCATGGGTGTAAAGTACTTCATGATTCAAGTATTATTTTAATGATTTTCTGCTCTTAAATTTTTAATGAAAAATTATTCTTTAAGTACATTTTTTGCAGCTCCTCGTGTCTTAAATATTTGAGCTTATAAGCCAATCAAACTATGCTTCCAGCTAAACTTTAACCAGTGACATCCATTTAAGCCTGTGTCCTTGTGAAGAGACATCACATTAGTCACCACAACACACTGTTTGACCTAAAGCAGTATGTTTTAATTATAGCCATTGCTCAAGATGGATGAATGAGACTCGAGTGTGAACATGGTCAATGATCTATGTAAAATCAGCTGTTTCTGGATTTAAAGTAACCCATTTTAGGTAACAGGTTTTATGATACTGGGTTAATATGTGTCCTGTAGTCTCGCATAGTAGGGACGTTGGGTATTGTGATTTAACAGTTTGCTTTGCAAAGGTATTTACATTCACTATATATTTCAACAATAGATTTTTAGAGACTAAGAAAAACTATTATAACTACATTCTCATGCTTTTTTAACGGTTTCGGTTTTTGGCTTATAAAAATTCTAGTTTTCTTGACGGAGGTGCGTTTGCATAGTTCTTATAAAAATGGTGGATGAAATATTTTTAATGTAGCAATGCCTAAATTGACCCTTCACAAAGACCTGCCCCTTCATTCAGGTCAAAAGGCAAGTGAACCGATTATTGCTTCCTTTTTTATTAGCTATAGCGCAAAATAAACATGAATGAATATCAGAAGATATCTTGTTTTAGCTGCGTGAAGTCATCAAGCTCTCTTTGAATGGTCAATTAAGCTCAATACTTCAGAGCAGGGCTTCTGGAGCTACCAGTGATGCAAGTATTCATTGACTCGCCAAATGCATGTCAAAAACTGGTTTGCATATACTTACTCCACGATATATGAGCTGACTCTTCATTTATTATTTATACATTGGGAAACTTTTTGCAATATTTATATTTGGATACTTTAGATTGTTTAGACATTATGTAGTACAATTTTTTTCTAATTATTAATCCTCAGTACTTTTTACTCAGGGGTTTACATCCGTGGCCTTTTTTTGGATGGTGCCAGATGGGATCGGAGAACAAAGCGCTTGGCAGAGTCTTTTCCTAAAATCCTGCATGACACCATGCCTGTGGTAAGGAGATGTAAAATGTATAATCTCAGTCAAATGGGGCTGACGACATCATGCATAGCCTCTGATGTGGGTAAATATTACACAGAGAAATTTAAGTCACAAGAAAGTCAATATTTGGAATGAGCAGCCGGTTGAAAAATGTATTAAACCTGCAAATACTTGTAATTTCGAAAGTTTCAGTGCAGTTCAAAAAATATATTTGCCTGTAGGCAAACTATAACAGTAACTATGGAAACAAGAAGCAGTTTTGAGAGAAAAGATTTTCCAATTTCACAGCAGCACGCAAAAATGTTAAATCAAGGGACAATAATGCTAAAAGAAATAATTCAAATGTTCACACTTGGTACTCTTAAATCTATTAAAAAAGCGAATATGCTGATTTTAATTCCAATGCGGTCACAACACAGCTAGAGAAGTGCTTTATTCTCTCTTCAGTACCAAATAATAATAGATAATACATTTTAAGGGAAATCTGAACTTCAGCACAATCACCCATGGTTTGTGCTGACACCCCATTTTTCACATTTCCTCGAAGACACATCTTTTCATCACAGCATACTTCAACTCTTGGGTCACTTGAAGAAAGTTTAAGAGGAAAACTAGAAAAGTTGTTTTGTATTTAAATAAGAAAATATAAATGGAGTTCTAGTTGTGTCTGTATATGACTTGAATATCATAGCAGGTGAGATTCAAATAGGTTAAGTATTCTTAACAGAACAAACATTTCCATTAATTCTGCCCTCTTTATTCTGCACAATGCACATTGCCAGAATAAATAATGCATTCGCTGCTGTTCAATATTCAGACATTTCAGGACAACTCATTACCAAAATAACTTTTTGACAAGAGCTGAACTTAATTAAACATGCATTTGTTACTTACGGTAAAACTTTGAAATGCAAATTTCTTTCGAAGGCCATTATTAATTTCAGCTGAAAGCATTTCATCTGAAACACTGAAAATAAACACATGCACAAGTCATATTGAAACCACCAACTTTTAATATGCCTGTTTGTTTCAGAAGAGGTACATTAAGTGCTTCTGATAAAGGGGTTCTGGGGGTTTTTGGTGACGGTGGTCTTTGTTTTTTCAGTTATCTTGGATACCAAGCCAAGGAAAACGGTTTAGATTATCAACAAGGGAAAAATTGTTGATTCACCACCATAGTCTTAGTGACTTAGAAACATTGCAATAACTAACCACATCTCACCGCACATACACAAAAGAAAATGATAATCATATTTATAATCAAGAGTTTGCATGGAGAGAGAATGAGCAAAGATAAAGCTTCTCATCTACACAACATATTGTCTATCTGCAGATCTGGCTTAAGCCCATGAAGAAGCAGGACATTCCTGAGCGTCAGTGCTACATTTCTCCTGTCTACAAGACCAGCGAGAGACGTGGAACCCTTTCCACCACCGGACACTCCACCAACTACGTCATTGCAATGACCCTGAATTCAGACGTGCCTCCAGAGCACTGGATCCGTCGTGGCGTGGCCTTGCTGTGTCAGCTCAACTCATAGATACGCTTCTCGTATCCTTCACTTGACTCTACAGTCATCTGTATCTGTAGCTAAATATTTTAGATTTAGTAATACCATCTGTCTAGAGAAAAAAAAATATATATACACTATTTAATAAACACATAAGTCATCTTATCTTCTAAAATAAAATAATTAAAAGAAGTACATGTAACTAATAGATGTTAAATTATACATTTAAAAAAATATTTTTTGAGAGATTTTTAATTAACACTCAAAGTAGGCTTTGCAAACTTTATTTTCCATTTCTGACAGAGAAATGCACAGACAATCAGCAAGAATGGCAAATGTATTGAAAACGCTTTAACATCTAAGCTGTGTAAACAGAGGATTTGAAAATAAACGTCTTCCCAAACAACTGACAATACTCAAATGCAAGTAAAAATCTGGATGGTCCTCTTTTGGAATACACTGTAAAGCATGAGGGAAAATTGGTGTGCATCTTTTTTTTGTCATCAAGTTTATTTCTTTGCACGTTGCAACTGAGGTGTTTCATTCAAGCTCCGTTTCCGTTTTCAGTTTAACAAAATGGACAACTTCATTTCACAGAAATACACAGGATTTAGACCTAATCTTTTGACTACTCGGATTAGGTTTGCTCACATGACCTCTAAAACTCATTGGCTTTACATTCAAGCTGTGAAAATTAAGTTCTTTAGGGAAAGAGGAAATCAACTGTAGGTGTTCTCATCTTTCATAACAGAAATGGAAACTAGACACTTTCACTTGTCTCATGCATGTTTCCATCCGATCAAGTACATTTGACAAATGCAATTAATAACGATACACACCCACGAGAACAAATAAATGGATGTCACATGGTGACAGGATAAGCATGAATCACATAACATGCCCCACCAACTCATGACGGGAGAGGATTCAAGCAGCGAACACAGCCAGTGGAATGTGTAGAGGCGACTGCGGGCACAGGCAGCGTTTGTGCGCCATTTTAGAAACCCATATTTGGCACAATCAAAATGTTGCACACTCAATAAGAATCACATCAACGGGGGACTGGTGAACAGACGTTCTATAGATTTGATTGTAGCTTCATACAAGTGCGCGTAAGGCCAGTAATTGAAATGTGTGCATTAATTTCAATATTAGGAGGGTGTCAACAAATAAGAGTGTTTAAGATTGTCAGAAAAAAAGAACATTTCATAATTGGCTAATTTAAGGTTTAGGTTAAAAAAAAAAAAGGAATGGTTCCCCCAGAAAGCAGGTTTTTAGATGGTCAGTGTAAAAAAAGGTGCTGATGTCTCACAATATAACATTCTGAATTTAGCACAAATTATCCAGTAATACCAAACATGTCACAATTAAAATAAAGTAACAAAGGTGTTTCAAAATGCCAACTTTTGAACAAAATAACAAGTATTCAGTAGCAAATCTCCTTATGGGGAAGATAATCATTTCATGAACTTCTTCAACTGTAACAAGATCATTATTTACAACTCAACTTGGATATGAAAAATCAACTTAGAAAGTAGTCTATATCATGACAATTACTATTTTATCAATGAACAAATAGACTTTACAAAGAAAATTGATGTATTCCTTGATTGACAGATAAGCATAGACAGTTGTTCTTCATTTAAAAATCACAGTGTTTTAGCATTAGCTTTAAAACTGGACTTGTTCAGTCACTATTTCTGCTGACCTCATAAATGTGATCGGTCTTATGGCAGCACCGTGTCAGAGGTTATTCAGAACACAGTTGCATACCTATTTCTTCAATACTCAAGAGTTGGCCAAATCACCAGTACAAACAGCCAATAAAATAAAAAAGCCAGAAAATAAAAAATAATAATAATAAAAAAAAAAAAAAGACAAGCGAATGAAATTGTAAGACTGAGGACTCTGTCATTACTATGAACCGTAAATATAGTGTAAGAAACAAACAAGTAGTCAGTGTTGACAAAGCACAAACCAATAAAGAAAAGAGCTCAAGTGTGTCGTTTTCAAGATCCTGGCACACAATACTGACCAGTACTTCTCAATAATAAAAAATAAAAAAAACTGCAGAGTTGATGCCAGTTGGGCTCTGTTGCACCATATTAGCACGGTTCTGTGCCTGACACTGAGATGGTGTGACACACTAGACATATACAGCACAACACGCCAGTTACGGATGAAAGGACTATGAGATACAGCACAAATGAATGAAAGAGCTAAACATGACACTGAATGAGTGACTGATGAATAGCTGCTTCTCTCTAGGACACAGTCCTACCAAAAAAAAAAAAAAAAAAAAAAACTACAATATTAAAGGGATAACCCAAATACTGGGGAGTGCTCCTCATGTGCTGTGGATATGTCTGATTGGACATACACTCAAACAAACAAAAAATGAGTAAAGACAAGAGAGAATGGACGACAAGCAACCGTTTTGAGTGGCCTAGAGAGGAAGAGATGAGAGATGAAGAAATGTAAACATGTTTGTTTGCATGTCCATGTCCACTGTAAGCTACTGATGCTGTCTTTTCAGACATGCCTGCAAGACTGTACCATCACAAAAACAAAGCCACTTTAAGGCAAAGCACGTGTGTGAATGTAGCTGATGAATGACGCCACCCCTGACCTCAGGCTCTGGTTAGAAGCCAAAGTCAAGTACAATGTGATCCTCGAAGATGGCGATCAGCAACATGATCCCGAACCCTGTGAGCATGCCCAAGTTCTGCAGGACAAAGTGACCCATCTCACAGCGCTTGTGCTCCTCACTGTCACCATGAAGCATTTCTGGCAACTGAAGAGGAGAAGAGGAATTAAAAAGAAGAAAAAAAATCACAATTTTCCATCGATAAGCAAACACAAAAATCAAGGTTTGCTGCATATACCATAAATTCGGCATGTAGATTAAGCATAACGAATAATGCGGTGTTGATTGCAGCATTCGATTTACAGATTTGTTTAAATATTTCGCACAATAGCACATTCTTGCGATGACAATTCAAATGTTTATTGCAAAAACCTTTGTGCATCTTCTGGAATCATACTGGATTCGGATGTCCCACCGTTTGTTCGCAATTTAGACGAAGTATGTATGTGTAACACTAATATATTATCCTGCATGCTGCAGTTCAGGGGCAAAATTAAATGTGTTGGGACAAAAAAAAAATGCTTCTATTATAATCAGCAAGGCTTCAACAGTGTAAATAAGAAATTTAGTGTGCAGTGTAGACAGCTTTGTTGATTATAATCATTTAATTATTCACAGAGTTTGTGCTGAACTGCAGGAATCAACCATTATAAAAGTGCAGTGAGTGACAGCTTCCGTGATTATAATGGAAGGGCTCTAATACTGTCAATAATACTGTGTATGATTTATTTAAAACCTGAATAATTGAGTTTTTATGCTGTTTACAGGCCCAATGTGTGTGAATAGGTTTTTTTTTACTTAATGACATGCATGAGACACTACAAAAGACACGAGACGTGAGCATAATGCTAAAACATCCATCTAGAGCATGTTAACAGAGAAAAACAATGGGCAAGCAGTGCAGTGCAATGCAACAACAAGGCCCCTAAGATGGCATGTAATAACTCATTTCAAGCAATCAATAATTATACCATTTATGCAGCCCAACTGGCAAGCAAATAAATCCGCATTTTAGTTCTCTTACCATATCCACTAATGCCACATAGAGAAACATGCCAGCAGTAACGGCGAAGATCCAGCTGGTAACGTTGTGCGTGTACTGTCCCACAGCCGTGCCGATCACCATGCCAGCATAAGCCATCAGAGCAGAGAGGACATTGTACACAATGGCCTGCTTCACTGACATCCCAGCCTTCAATAAAACGGCAAAATCACCTGGAGGCAAACACAAATGTACACTATTTAAAATAAACAACAATACCATGCTAAACCTGACAGTCACTGCAGTGAGATCAGGCTGTTCTTCTTGTGTTTCAGCAATGCTCCTTGTTCCTAATTACTGAATATATATGCGAGGTTCCTTCGCAACCATTGGTTCTTTATAAACTGCTCTCTGGACCTTTGCTCTGGGTCACCTAGCCCAATTAAATCAGTCAAAGGCAATTAATGGCACTGCAGGGTAGTAAAAATTTCTCCAGCCACAACACGAGGGAGATAAATTCTCAGACAAAATAAAAAGAGCTGCTCCATCAATTGTTCTTAGTGTTTGAGGAATCAAGTCCCATCACCTCCACAGGATGGCAGACAGAAAACTTGAACAACATCAAATGCAAAAAGATCATTGTTACATCAAAAGCATCCTCTGTTTATGTTACTGCTTCTGTGGTATTGTAATTTCTGGTTCTTTTGTTTAAACAAAAAGGGGAATTTTAAAACTAGTGGCCCTCTAGACAGTAAACTCAAAACTTCATAAAAGCTTTACTGTCTTTTAAAAGTTGTATGTGCTGCTGTGTTGTATTACTTCACTGTTTGTTTTAACATGAAAAGGAGATCATAGAAAAACAGCTGGAACTCTTCGCCTTGATGTTACAGAGTTGATATCAATCGATAATGGATAAAAGAGACCTCACTGCTGGTAAAACCTGAAGACTTGAAACAGGACCACAACATCACCCTAAAGCTAAGTCTGACCTTTCTCACTGACGTGTTCATTTTTCTGGGTGCCCCTCAAAATCATCTTTCATGCACAAAAAAAGCAGTTCTTTAAATGAATTCAACCACTGGAGGGGTTCAGAAAAATTAATCATTTAACAAATAATATTAAAAAAAAAAAAAAAAATGTTGTTTGGGACTCCCAAAGCCAAAATATGAATCCATAATAGGGGCACTCTAAGGCCTGTTCACACCAGAGGCGGGCAGTAGTGCATTTACTTGAGTATTGTACTTAAGTACACTTCTGTACTTAACTTGAGTTTTATTTTTTTCTGGAAACTTATGACTTTAACGTCACAACATTTGAAACACAAATATTGTACTTTTTACTCCACTACATTTCTACCAGGGTCCTCGAAGTACTCCGTCCACCTCTGGTTCACACGAAGGACGATGTTACAAAAAGAATATATTTTTAATAATTAGAGGACAGATATTGTTAGTCGCTTTCAGAACGCTTTTTCCAGCTCATGAATGTTAAAACATCGAAAGCCAATCAGAATCCACTTTAAAAAGGTCAAGCATGTATAAAAACAGAATTATATTATTGTTTGTTGATGTAAACACTAATGTAGTTTTGTTCTTGGCGTGGACAGGCTTTTACTTTTACTGCACATGCATCTGTCTCTCTACATAATGCACCTGGGTAACTTACCTAGTTCATGAGGCAGTTCGTGACAGAACACAGCCACTGAAGTACTAATGCCACCTGTAATATTAGCACTGAAAGCAGCACCTGCGGGTGACAAACACAGTTGCTCAGATACAGAAACCAGTTTACTTCAAGAAAAAACAATCTGCTAATGCTTTAAATGCACAGAAACTGACCTATAGCAAGTCCATCGCTAAAGTTATGCATGCCATCTCCCATGATCACCATCCATGCTATGCTGGCGATCCCTGCATCTTTCATTTCCTGGTCAGAGTGACAGTGCCCATGGTGGGAGTGACCATGGCCATGGCTGTGTCCGTTCCCGTGTCCATGCTTTTTTGAATTTGCCTTTGGCCTACTGTCCTCTTCTGTTTTTACTGAGTCCTTGTAGGGGTGATCTGAATCAGAGATGGAGAGTGGCATTTCGCAGGGTGAATCCAAAGACTGCAACTCCGTCATCTGAGTGTCATTGTGTCCAGCTTCACACGTTGTACCTTCTCCTTCATGAAAAAAAGGAGTTACTTTAATGTCACAGTCCACAGGCTGATTTGTTTAGACTCTGAAGCCACATTAGGCTTTAGTATATATATATATATATAAAT
>JAUMHP010000057.1:9953442-9970344 GCA_032361065.1 Enteromius trimaculatus
ACACAGGCTGATTGTTTAGACCAAATTGGACTTTATTTTATATATATATATATATATATATATATATATAAATAAAATACAGAATTACTTCTGAAGTTTCTTCTTACAACATTTTAGCAAAAGTTCAGTATACTGAAAAAGACTTTGAAACATCTCCAGGATATCAACATTCACAACGTTACTTAAAAGCCAAACGGTGCACAGAACTGATGAAGAACCGATGAAGACCCACCCTCTGTTAAAGGCTTCAGATGGAGCCACTCGGCATCTGAACGCCTGTTGAGTTTGTGGTCTGACAACTTCCTCCCAATCTTTGCTTGCTCTCCTTTCTTTTTCCTCTGGCAGAGGCTTCCCTGTGAAAACAAGCACCTTTATGAGCACTAGCATCTGAGAATAAAATCCAAGGATGTTTTGCTGCGCACTAAAAGCTCCAGTGTCTGCAGCAATTATGGGTTATATTTTAGTCTTCCACTTCCAGCTCTGTCAGTCCTGAACAAGCATGTGTGAAGTAAAAAGAAGCTTACTTGCCACTTTTGCAAGGTTTCTAACACCTCTTTCACTGTGTTTAAAGCATTGTGGTGCCTCTCACCCTTTGGTCCCTGTAGTGTTTGAACATCCCAATGCAATGTTCAATGATAAAGAGGAGGTAGATTCCTGCTAGTGCAGTCAGTCCTTTCCAAACTCCATCAAACTTTGTCAGAAAAAACTCTTCTGTTTCTTCCTTTGCAGGTTCTCCGTGGCTGTGGTCGTGGCCATCTTGAGACTGTAAGGTATAAGAAAGGTTAGGTTTCTTGGGTTGTGGAATTTGGTTAAATCTTTGCTTGCTCTCCGAGCGTGAACTCACATGTGGGAGTAGATGCAGTAAGGCATCCCCACTGAGGGTTCCCACTGCCAGCGCCACTAGGAAGGTCAAGAGAAACTTGAAACAGGACTGGTTGAGGATGGGCACCAGAACAACACCCAGCAAAGACAGCAAGCTGATGATGGTGATCGACACAAAGCCCCACATCCAGACCCACACTGCAGAAACACAATCAGCAGCAATGGACTCTTGTCACTGAACTAAAAGATTTTCATCCAAAGTACGTCTAGCAACATTAAAGAGTTTTAATATGGTTTAGCAATGATCCTCAACCATTTACACTATGACTGTCTACCCTATATTATTTTGCTGGCAATCTACACAGATATTGAGAAATGTAGATGAGTGAATATACTTTGTATAAAAACAGAATTCTACTACCTGAAGATGGTTCATCTTGTATTTCAGTCTCAACGTGGTGATAATGAAGGATGCAGAAGCGTCTGTCTATCTGATAGAGCAGAGCTGGACATAAATAGGTGAACTGCGCTGGAGATATGAGAGAATCCGAGCTCAGTCCATATTGGTTTAGCAGCTCTGTTAAATTCAGACACTGAGGGAGAGACAGACAGAGTTTTACTTTGCTGCTCGATTCTCCTTTATTCATTTTTCAACACGTACAAGCAATATAAAATATCACATAATATATTTATATATAATATTAGTACCAGGAATGCGTGAAATCCAATAGTTAATGTGTGTCTTAAAGTGTAATTAGCATGCTGGCTAGTTTAACATCAACTCCTACTTACTGTATGCTAATTAACCAAATTAAATTAAATATTAACCATATAAGTACTCATTTTCAATTGCAATTTTACTTGACTGAAAGTAAAAAAAAAAAAAAAAAAAAATTATTTGATTTTTAATTTGCTTAAATATGAAAGGTACTAATTGATGAACAATGCTTAAATACACTTTAAATATTTAAATACTATTTAAATATACTGCATCCTTCAGTAAGGATGGATGAAGACATTAAATGTATTGATCTGCAAATATTTAGTAAAAAAGATACATATCAATAATTATACATGCAAGAGTCCTGCATATGAAAACATTTAATTTAACAACTTTAATTAATATACTAAAATTTCTGTACAAGCCACTGTTAATTAAACATACAAGCAAGATTTACAAACATTACAAAATATCAAAGTATTTAAAAAACAAAACAAATGCTACAGCAGCAGAAAAGGGGCATTAATCTGCTATTTTAACATTGAATGTTACATTTTTAATTACTGGACTCCACTGCTGATTTCTAAATTAATAACTATGAATTATGCATTATAGATATCCCGCTTAAAGCAGGTCATCTGAAGTATTTTATTTGTTACAAAGGTAGTGCTTTGATACCACTATACATATTTCTACACGTGGACTAATCCCTGATCCACATCTGAAGGGCAAAACCATCCCTAAACAACCACATAGGACAGAAACTAAGATGTACCTCCTCATGTTGGTGAAGAACACCATGTGCATGTGATTTCACAGACAGATCTGCTGGAACCTCTCTCCTGCTCCTCTGGGACTGGACAGGGCTGTGATCCTGGCTGCTGTGGTCATGGTCATCTTTGCTTTTCTCCAGCTCGCCAGCCTGAGTAACACTGATGCTGGTCTTGTTGCGGCCTCGATGAGCTCTGGCTTTAGGTGGTCTGCTGTTTCTTCTGGGTTGTGTGGTGGGTAGCTCAGTTGGGATAGCAGGCTGTATTCTGGGTGTTAGATGAGGGGTTGCTGTGTTGTGCTCCACGCTGTCAGGACCATGGACATGTGGGTGGGGATGCTTGTGGTGATGGTGGTCGTGATGGTGGTGGTTTTGGTCACTGAGATCATTATTTTCATGTGCATGTTCGCTACTCTTTTGCTCAAGTTGACCATGGTCATCTTGAGTTTGGGGACTGTCTGTAACATGCCTGTGAATGTGTTTGTGATCACTGTCTTTCTCATGTTCATGTTCATGGTCGTGGTCGTGGTGCTCATGGTCATGTTCATGGTCATGATCATGATCATGTCCCTCAGATCCACTGTGAGTGGTGCTCTCGGTGCTGGTGCTTTTGCTGCACGGCAGCTCCTCGGCAGGAACGGGTTCATTCTCATGGTGGGAATGTTGATGGGTCTTATGTGAGATGTGGGGCTTCTGATGAGGATGCGGATGGCTGGCTGAATGCGAATGCCGACCTTCCTGAACCTCCAGAATATCTAAGTGTGCTACATGATCGTGGCCCAGATCTTCATGCTCCAGCCCAACCACGCGCACTTCGCCTAGCCCTAAACTCAACAGCAGACTCTGGAAGCCTTTAAAATCCAGACGATCCTTGTGGCCGTATCGACAGAACAACTGCATGATGTAGTAATGCTGCTCGTTCTCTGCAGATTCGCCATGGTGGTTGTGCTCCAACTGGTCTGATAAACCATCACAGGACAATTCTGAAATCTGCAGGTCACTGTGAACATGGTCATGGTCTCCGTGGTTGTGCCCGTGGTGATGGTGGGACCCTCCTTCATGGCAGTGACTGCACTGGTGATACAGCAGGGTCAGCACGCAGAGAAAGCAGAATCTGGTATGTGTGTGAACTCTCATTATCTCCTCGCTTAGAAACCTCTGTGAAGAAACAGAAATCCAACTCATTACACCAGAAATACACCAAATTGTTCTGCAAAAACCAGCATGTTTATGCTGAACGTCATATGAACAGACAGTAATATTTCAACAGCTTAATGAACCACTGGTGACAGTTATGGACTGTGAATTAATCATATATCCTATCTAGTTCTTTGGGGATTGATTTGGTTTTTAAACCCCAATGTTAGAGGGGTTAAACATTTTACATGTCAAGCTCCTCTATGAGATGGACATCAGTTATGTTCATCTTTGGTAACTGCTTTGAAGGCATCTTGAGGAAAACCATTTCATATTTAAAAGAACAGAATACAGAATATAGACGTTTGTTGCACATAACCCACATTAATCCCTTATTTTGATTATTAAAAAAAAATCTATATGGGCTTTCATCTGGAGAGCCATGTTATTATAGCAAAGAAAATATAGATCTTTCCTTTTTTCCCATGGAGGCTGATAGATTCCCAGCTGGAAAAGTACTGAAGAGCCTTAATGGTCTCCCTACAGCAACTAATGTGAGCCTGGAGGGGAAAGTGTGATCAATCTGCTACTAAACAAAACCGAGATCTCAGCATGAGAAAGAGTCTTTTTTCTTCAATCTGCAAATAAGAAATGTTTGTGAAATGGATCTGGGTGTGTTTCCAAAAGTTTTATTCCAAAAGCACTGCCTTTTGTTCCCCATGCTATATTATATTCCTCTAACTGGTTATAGCAGATTAAGCCAATATTTCTTTTTCTAGAAATGTGGTATATTACAAACCAATATGCAAACAAAAAACATACTTCAGCTTTTGCAGCAGTCTTCTATTATTAACTTTAAGTTTATCGTGTTGAGGAAATGTAACGTACTGCTAACTGTGTTTACAGGAAAAAAATACACTAGGACATTTATATGCTGTAAAACGTGAGGAATATATTGCAGTCAGATAATCATTTATCAAACGTAACTTCCCTATTGGGAACGAAACAAAACGAAAGTCAATGCAAGGTTGAAAGTACATAAAGATCACAGCCCTGGAGGGATACAGTGGAGTCAACGTTTTTATAAACGACAAAAGAAGCTTGCTTTTTGTGCAAAAACAATTAGCTTTCACAGATCTGCTATGAATTGTGATTTTCTTGCACACAGATTCAAAGAATAAAAAGAAAAAGAAAAACAAGTGTTAACAAGTGAACAAGTCAACCACAAGGGGGAAAACTAAAACCTATAGACAAAAAAATGTGCCATGTATATAATCCAAAAGAATCTAATTTATTGAATGGTACTTTAAAAGAAAACAGCCTGTAAGCAGTACTTACGACAGCCTGTGCTCCAGCCAGTTAAACAGTGTGAATCTCAAGCATGAAGGTGGTTAAAACATAGTATAATTGTGATCCTTCCTCTCAGCAGTGTTTATAAACATGAGAGTGGAGTGACCTCTGAACCCTTCAGGAGATAGGATGGGGCAGAAGTGCTGATAATCCTGCCTCACTCTGCTGGCTCAATACGCTCTTTGTTAGTTGTATTACATCCCAAAAATGGCTCACCATTTTGTAAAAAAATAAATCCTAAAACCAGCATAGTCATGTGCTGCAGAGATATCATAAGACAAATACTAGAAGACTAGAATTACTTTGCTGGAAAACACTTGTGATCAAGTCAATTAAAGGCTTTTCAAATAAACTTTTAATTCACTCTCAAAATTAATTTTTTGTTAAAATATGCTAATTACATTCTGTAGCACCCTACATCATAACAGGTAGTGTTCAGGAAACTTTCAGTTATTTGTGTTGAAGTGGTCATGAAAGGAGCTAAACGTAACAGTTATAAGATGCCATTAAAATGTATTAGGAAATCTGCACTGAGACAAACCAATTAGTGTTCTTTGCAGCAAATTTAGTGCAATTCAGAACAAATGCGTGTTGTATCTCAACAGATGATACTCTAGACATCATCTGTTCTTGTCTGCAGAGCCAGTGCCTGGACAGAGTCATGCTTTCTGAATACTCTGTTGTGTCTGGAAGGTAACAGGAAGGATAAACTGAAAGCTCATTTTTCCATAAGCTCCGGTTCCACTTGGCTATGAATGAGAAGATCAGTGTGCCATTTAGTGAGATGTGTTTATGTAGTGTCCTCAAACACAGTGGCTGAGATCAGGCCTCAGGGATTGTGGCTGAGATCCCTCTTATTATTGCATGTCTGTGATGATCTTAACAAAAAGCCATCCAATATATATATATACTTATTGATTGCTAAAATCATGCAGTGTGTCTCAGGCTTAAAATATATATGTATAATATATATATTTTTTTATAAATAAATAAATAAAAATAATAAAAATAAATAAATAAATAAATATATATATATAGAATCAGCAGAAAAACAAATACAATAGCTAATACAAATAGGAAAGATAGCTAACCGGGAAAAAATAATTACTGCACAAACAAAAATAACTCAACTGATCTGCAGTATCTTCTTGAATATTAATTCTCCAGGTCTCTAGAAAACACCAAACCATGACATGGTCAAAGGAGAAAAAAAACTCACTGGGTGAACTCCAAATGACACGGGCTGCTATGTGCTGAATTATGTAACCAGCTTCAACAAAACTTAAAAGAAATTAGAAGCTGACAAGCTATATTTTTCTAAATTTATAATAGCAAGTTGTACTCAGTAACACCCTCCACAGAATCCATTCCTGGAATGAGCTGACGGGCTACCCCATGAACTGTTATTATACATTAACCTGAGCCTCAGAGCAACAGAGGAAGAGAGAGAGCGCCCTTAAGATGCCTCATATGACTCTCACAAGGCTTCTGCCTAGACTGAACATCTCTCGCTAGTCACGCGTGAGTCCACCTCCGGTAAATTCCTGTTTACAATCTAGCTTACTGTAAGGCAGATGCTGTGCTAAACAGGGTTACAGTGGGACTCGTCTGGATCAAATAAAGCAGCTTTTACAACAGCAAACAACTTTGTGGCGATCTGGCCAATAATCTCCTTTGATTCATGTCTGAGCCAACTCATTTGATTTGGTCAATGTGAATTTTAGCAAGCTGAATAACAATAGTATGATCTTTGCAGCTTGGGAAAGAAATATGGGGGCGCATCACTTCAACCAACAACACTAGATATATGACCTGTCCTTGAAACATCCATTTCAATCAGTCATATTTCACATCCAACAGAAAAAAAAAAAAAAAACAAGATTTGTATGTCAGAAGAAGCCTCAAGGCTTGAGAGATGAGCAGATGCCACACAGCAGATGGGAACTACACATGTTTGCCAGCACAAGGCATTCTGGGAAATGGCAGAGATATATCGCTGTACCACAACCAATCTCAAGTCTGGTGGATTCATACTACCAAAGAAAGACATCTAAAAAGGTCTTTTAAGAAGAATCTAGTCCAAATAAGATGGACTTAAATGGGCCTGAGTGTGTTTGGGTGGAGTCAAGAATCAAAGTCTCAAAAAACATGATCTCTTGACTCAAAACACACACACACCTCTTAAATAAACACACTCCAGAAGGTTCATAACAGCATGTCATTCAGTTCATGTGGTGGACCTGCACCGTACTGCACAGTAGCAATGCGGTTAGGTTTGTAAAGACTAAATGTGAGATGATCTAATTACATTAAGAACAAACAGAAACGTTTACACCTAAATCACAAGATCTTAAACTGTAACCTAACCATAAACCTTATTTTGATCATAAACTGGTTAACATCTCATAAAAACATCCAGAACTGCTGAGATCGCATAAAGAGAGCAAACAACATCAGTCGAGTAATGTGCACTTACTTAGAAATATTTGGAAAGTGGGTTAGGCTAACTTTAACAATAACACCAAGCCAAACACATACTAAACAATCAATTAAACACTGCAAACACAACAGGTGCAACTTTCGTAGCCTCAAACAAGTTATTAACCTCCAAGTGTTACTGTCTCCTTCCTCGACTGCTGATCTCCACACAACTAGGATTGGCTTTTGACAGTCTATCCAGATTGAAAATGTGCCGTGCAGATTGGTTTAGGATCTGCAGATCTCACTGCAGGTGCATCCGACAGCTTACCTCTTTCTGTCTCAACAGGAGGAGGAGGAACAGGTCATACGCTCTCAACTCAGGCAGAGAACGCTCTTCTACAGCAATATGGAACGAGGTCTGATGTTTTGAACTCTTCAAGTGTGGTGATTTAGTGCAAAGGGGAGGGTGTACTGGACATGTGTGTTTGTAAGTGTTGGTAGGTGGGTGTGTAGGAGTGGGTGGAGGGAGAGATTTCAGCTAATCAGGCCTGAAGTAGCCATCAAATAGAATCAAATAAAAATGACAGCAAACGGTGACATTATAGTATAGAGAGCCATATGTTCAGCAAAACGCATCACTTGTGAGGTCTTTCTGGTTACGTTAACCAAATATTCCGACAAAGAGTTGTCAATGTTTTCTTTACACAGCCAAACTATTCTATTTCACCAGATGGACTAAACACATGCAATTTGTTCTTAAGGCTTTCGTTTAACAGAGTCCAACTGCAGCCTTCAGCTCAACAGCTTCTGTAAATTGGCTTCAAAGGTCAGCAGTAGAGCCTAAATATCAGAAGGAAGAAGCCAGCACTATACGTAATGGTCCAGCGTTTTCATGGACAATGTAGGAGAGAATACTTTGATGGTTGTAGTTTTCCCCCGTGAGACTTCAGTCTGTGAAGTCCATCAGACACCAGAGGGCTATTACCCAGACCATCTGAAAAGGAGAAAGGTGATTATCAAAGGGAAGGCCAGATACTAATCAGAGGGATTTTTAACGCTTGTCAGGTCAATTTTAACAATGGTGGGTGGGTAATGGGGGGGGACTCGCTGGCTAGGAACTGCTGAGGGTAGGATCCATTATAGGAATGTTACAGAAACTTCGACTGCAATGATAATTCTTAATCTGCTTCAACTGGCAACAAAAAAATTGTGTACATGTAAATAAAAGAAAATAGAAATGTAGCCTACCTACTATGAACCACTAACACAGAAACCCTTTGTGCCAGTTGCCAAATCTTTTGTAATAACTTTTATGGTTATTACAAAAGGAAATAAATAAAATGCATACAATGTATGGGCAACCTTTAGTAAACAATTTACTTCGTCATTAACAATAGATAGGATATTTAGAAATGATGTAGGTCATAAGACTGCAACTTATTATCTTAAACATGTTGTTCAGGGACTGTAATAAGAATCCCTGAAACATTCAGAGTCTTTTTAGATGACCCAACCAATATTACAAATCCATGAAATCATCACACTGAAACTCCTGCAGCCAAGCTTACGAGTAGCTTATGCATTAAGAGCAGGATGTTACATCAGCTGGGAGTTAAGCAACGTGTACTATTTAGTGCTTGGTTAGAGACGAATATGCATTCCAATAATGCAAATGTTTTCAAGACTTACCATATAAAATATGTCCCCTATACTCAAAATGAAAGTCTAGTATGACTAAAAAAAGTTAACTGAAGTGTCCCGAAATAGACCACAGACATTTTAATGCATAATGACATCAACATCATCACATCACATCAACTTAAAGCTTCTAATGAGATATTATAAAACATACATTTCAACGTACCCACGAAGGCCCCTTAAAATCTTAAGAGTGTAAATAAAACGTCTTCTCATTAACAAGACTTCACCCACAGAGCTCATGTTCATTTAATCTCTCGGTTCAAGACTGTACGCTTAACAGCTCAGCATGTACAGGCACCTATAGCGGATCATGTGAACAATCTTGCACTGTTACACCAAACGTAGAGTCTCATTCGATTAAGGCTAGGCAAGTCACATGATGAAATGCCAACCCGTATTTGACTAAATCTTGTTTAATGCTGGCCTGTGACTTTGTTTGAGATTATTCATAGAAAAATACATGCAAGATATTAAACTTTCAGAACGAATCCACACGTTCACCACCAGTCCTGTCATTCACATTCAAAATAGCTTTTATGTTTCACGCACAGCACGAAACTGTGGGAACTACTACCCTTTCAAAGATTAAATAAAATTGTGTTAGCAATAACTATTATCTAAAGGGACACCTGGGTTGTTAGGAATGTCTCTCTGTTGCTCTCGGTCTATCCCATAAATATAGAACCAGAAAAGCAACCTTCACTTGTTGAACCTGACAGCAACAGATATACTGACCAGCATCACCTCCTAAATAGTCACCTGTTCATCCACTATAGCCCTACAACAAATATTACTTGATTATCATCAGTAACAAGAATAATCTGCTGTAGCGAATGCAGTAAATTCAGCTGAAATAATCCATATATCTGGATAAAGCTGAGTTAGCATTCCCATTCACCTCAATGGCAGTTACTCAGCTGACACAGTGAGAGGACACAATCTGCCATCCTTGTTAATGCTTATTTCAGCTAACAGGCTGTTTTGTTCACCTAACCTCAAATGCCACTAATGGTTCAACAGCCATAAGAAAATGCTGTCACGACAACATTAATTGGCACTTCAAGAACGCTCACAGTCCCAAGCCTTTAAGCTCATCTGAAATGTCAAACACCTCACCTCGAAAGTAGACCAAAGTCAGCACCAGCAGTCAAGGAGGAGTGAAAAAGGAGTGCTCAAGTTGGACAACACCTACTTCTCACACTGGACCAACAATCAATGTAAGCCAAGGTAAATATTACTCGTACATCTGTTAATCAAGGTGATTTTTATTAAGATGTGTGTGTATTCCACTAAATCCATTTTTCCCTTATTTTTTTTTCAATGGCCATTAAGTGAGAAAGAGAAAGAACTACCGGGGTGAGTTTTTCAAGCTTTCTCTTTGGAGCGTTACAAGCTGTTTGTGCATAGAAAAGATCTCTAAAGTTGCAAAGACTAAAGTCGAGATATTCTTTATAAAAGTCAAGACTTGACAATGCTTTCCTAAACACCTCGTTTAAACAGGCCCCACTTCTCTACATCACTGTGTGGGATAATTTTTTATAACACCACCCAAATCAGCAATTTGAAATCAGTAGTCAAGTTGTTACGACCCAGTATTCAGACGTGCTCGGCACATTTTACTGACAGTTGATTCCTGAACTTGGTACAAAGCTGTGGCTGTTCCAAGTGGGGCAATTCCAATTTTGCAAGGACAGTCTGGCGCTTCACGTCACACGCGCGAGGTATTTGCCTAATTACAACGCACTGGATAGCTGCCCAATCAGAGCACACCTCACTTCTTTGAGTAATGAGCTTTGTAAACATCAACGCATTTCAGAAAGGTGAGGCTTAGAGGGGCAACAATAATACAGTACATGGAAAATAATGTGTTTTTGAAACCTTAATCTGCAGAAAAACATTGAATTACACCCATTGTATAAAATAATGTTATTGTTAGCAATAGCATGTGACCCCTTTAAGGATTCTGGTAGGCGCCAGGAAACCGGCTACATTGTATTTATTGTACCTTCGGAATTTCTACTGAGAAAACACACTGGTTTTATTTAAGAAAAAAATGTAATATACAGTACTGTGCAAGGGTCTTCAACCAGTATTTTCACCAACGAAAAATGTTTTAAGTGGGTTATTTCTATCTTTTGCGGTAGCGTGTCAGTAGAAAATATCAGTTTACACTTCCAAACATTATTTTTCGTGATTTATTGTAAAAATGCAGTGAGATTATTGTCTGACAACTGCCATTGCTCCACACAAAGATCTGATCATCATCCAGTCTGTCTGGAATGACATGAAGTAACAGAACAAACTGAGACCGACTAAATCCAGAAGAACCGTGGCAACGTCTCCAAGATGAAGGAAAAAAAAAAAAACTACCTGGAAGCTACCTGAAAAACTATGGGCAAGTGTACCTCGCAACAGAAGCTGTTTAACCAAAAAGCAGTAATACCAAATATTTAAATATTTATTTGATCTAGTTAATAGAAGTTAATTGAATTGAAGTTAAATATTTTTATGGCATTATTTTAAAAGCATCCTAAGTTTATAGCATTGTTACACGAGTGAACAGTACTGTAGCTTAAATTAAAGCCACTTTAATTTGACATTTTCCACAGTGGAATTACAGCATGAACCATGGGAGAAAAATTAACCAAAGAAAAGTTGATTAATTTTGTAGTCTGAAGAGAAACCAGCAAAACAGGAACATTTGGTTTCACAAATAAACCAGCATGACACAGTCTTCAAGACTACAACTTCTTCACATGACTGATCCTGGAGCCCAAGCACGCGATTAAACCCCAAAATCCCCCCATCACGACGCATTACATCTAGATCAACGCCTACGTGAACAAATGTCTGTTTTATTAACACGGTTCGCGATAAACACGTTCATTTACAGCAGCGAAACGCCGACAGTCTAGCAGCAGCTTTAATAAGCTGCAATCGACGGGAAGATGATACATCTAAACGGCAGCAGCTAACACTGCTAGCGTCGGAAGCTTTAAAAACAATAACACTTCAAAACGTTGCACGATTTTATCACAAATCCCTGCTCTCGTTGACCCATCTGAAGCTGCTCGGGTCCATGTTGTGGGAGTGTGTGAAAACAAAGCGGGTTTTATATAGTTTACCTCACTCGAGTGCCGTGTGCATCTCCTCTCCGCTCGGTACTAAAACACTCACGCTGCGCACCGCACAAAACTCTGACCCCACTGCGGAAACGACATGCTCAAAGCCACTTACGTACTTACTTGTTACGTTCTTGCATCAGTCCCCACATTTCGAGGAAAGTATAACGCACTTTACGCAACGTCTCTGTGACGCGTGCTTCCGCCAGCAGACGGTCTGAGCTCGTGGCGGAAGCGCACGTCATACGAGCCTGTAATGTGGTTAAAAATACTTGTGACAAAGACGCGGTTAATTCTTACATTGCGAAAATCGTCTTTGATTATGTAATATGTAATTATGGCAGCCTGAGTAACATCCATGAGATATGATGCAGCTGCGCTTATGTCCACGCTGTGAATGTTTGTTTCCACCGAAGGGACTGCAGCGTCGTTTTTAACACCAAAGATCCCACGGGGAACAATTAAACGCTGAAAATACACTTATTTACATAATTATCTCACATTTTCTTCTTCGACGTCAAACGATTTTCTTTTAAAAATATAACTATCACTAAATATCAAGTTTATAATTATATTATTTATAAAGTTTTACCCACGTGATTATTTATATTACAATTGGATTGAAATTTTGATTTTTACATTATCTAAAACAAAATTTCAACTTTCTAAAATGTCATTTAAATGTCATTCTGTTCTCACTCCATATCAAGATTAGAAATTTCAAACAAACACTGTTATTTGAGTTTTCTGTGTATTCAAGAAAAGAAAAAGATTTCTTTTTAAAAAGCATGTATGTAATGCTATTGTATAATAAATAAAATAATACTTAGCTATAATAAAAGTATGTAATTTAACACCGATAATAGTAAGAAAAAGCACCAAATCATTAAATAAGAGTTTTTGAAGGCCAGGGGCCAAATTTACCAAATAAGCAGGTTTATTTCAGTTAGTCCGATTTACTGTCATTTGATTTGGTTTACAATAAGTAATTAAAACAAGCCTGGCTTATTTGGTATTATGGTTTTATGGAACAGGCCCCTGGAGTAATAATGCTGAAAATTCTGTTTTACACAGGAAAAGAAAAACATTGTAGCTAAATGTAGTAAAACAGAAAAATATTGTTTTAAATTGTAATAATATTTGACAGTATTAGTATTTTTAATAAATGTATTACAAATGTACTCTTGGTAAAATACTTATTACAATAATATAAAAACAATCTATAATAATAATTATATATATATATATAAAATTATTATTGAATTTTTTTCTATTGAATTTTAAGTAAACAATGTTTATTTAAGATTATGGATATATTTTTTATATTATCAGATCCCATAAATAAAGACCACTAAATTCTGAACTTTGGGGACCTTGGTGTAACATAATAATTATTAGTAGATCATTGTTTCTTTTATGATAACATAACAGAACTCACCTATAGTAAACACACAGTGCAAATGATAATTTCTGTTTATGAAATCTGGTTATGAAGTTTTAAAAATGTCCATCAGCAGAAAACTGTCCTAGAGGTGCAGTGAAAAAAGAGAAGCTGTAATTTGGAATACAGATATTCTGAAATGCCATTCAAAATTGTAGATAACAAAACCAACGACTTACTGTATATTAAGACACGGTATTTATTTATTTATTTTTTAATGTGGAAGGTGTGATGCTGCTGTTGGATTCTGGTGTTGAATTTACAGGTCTCTTGAGGATTGGTTTACATCCGTGTGCGTTAGACAGAAACCCTAAAATATGTGGAGATGCAACACCTTTTGCATTCCTTTGAAGAATAGACGGAATTGTGCTTTTGTGATCAGCCAAGACTGTGACAGTGAACATCAGCATTGTGAAGACAAAAGGATTTATTCTGTAATAGATGCCACTCTTGTGGAAACAGAGCACCTTTGAGCGGCGTAAAAAATGAGAATATGTAAAGCTTAACTAATGCAACTGGAAAAAAAACCTTAAAGAGGCTGTATGGAATTGTACTGACAGAACCCTCTTTGATTTCCTTTGTAATACCTTCCAGGATGTTAGATCCACCAAGACGTCTTCTCAGTGAGCCACTGTAACTTTATCTACATGTCTGCCTGTCTATCCTGCAAATCCAGCACCCATATATACTGTAGTCCCTCACTCCTGTGAAGGGTGAACAGAGAAGGATTCTGCAGATATAGAGGAACATCGAGATGGGTGCTGCTACAATAATAAAAGAAAAAAAACAGGTCTATTCTTAACCTCGGTGAATCTCCTGCCTATACATTTGAACCAAGGGCTCTAAGCTGTAGCTGGCTTTTGATTTCTGACGATCTTGTCAGCGGTTATATTCTGAGAATTCATTCTGCATTAGCGATCTGAGGCTCTGGCCTAACACAGCGTTGTCAAATCCCATGATTCTCTGAAATCCTTACGGGGAAAAAGCAATATGTTAAAGAGACCCTGCTGAGAAATAACACTGGTGAAACAGGATCAGAGTCGGTGACACTAGAGGTTATAAAGCTGAGGAAAGTTTCAGGGAAAACTTTCTTAAGTTTAAGAGGTCTTACTCCACTGGTGCTGAGAATAAACACCTGTGTTTCAATCAGTCATGTAAGAATGTGTTGCCAGCTGGCATTAATCCGGGTCACCTCAGAGAGTCAGGTGACATGCCTGCTCACATAGCCATGGATAGTCGGCATGAAGATGACACCTTTCACATATCAATCACCTGTCAGTCCTGGACCGTCGTTGACAAGCGAGAGTCATCTGAGAAATATGAAATAGTGTCTTTGCTTCGCTTCACTTTACTGTAAGACACCTGCAACACACTCTTTTCCTCTGGAGATTACATAGAATTATTGATGAGTGCTGCCACTCAGCTGCAGTATGTGTCCCAGGTGTCATTTTTCATTTCTCTTCCTGCTTGCTTCACATACACAAGCACTCAACAAAACAAACCACAGACCTTGAATATATTCCCCTGAAAATCTCATTAACTTTGTTTTGAAAATAGAAGGGAATGGATTTAGATTGAACTTGTTTATAACCTGTAATTACAGATTTAAATTTTCAGATTTAGATTTAATTTAGAATATCTGTTGCTGCTTGAATGAAATCTTCTGTACAGAATGCTGTGTGATCATGTCAGCATGTCCAGAGGTTTTAAATTGATTCCATATATGATTCCATTCTAAATGCTAATTCCAAGTATTGAAATGCATCATAATATTTGAGGTATTGCTGCACAAAAATATTATTTATTTACAGTTGTAGCTGTACTATCCAATTTCACTGAGTGTCTGGTCATCTCATTAGTTCTGCAGTCTATTAATTGGTGCGATTGTATTAGAATACAGTAAACTCCCAATGCATTACCCACATTGATTTAGCACCTGCTATAGCTCGAAGCAGTACACTTGAACACATGTTCAAAACACTCTAATCAAACACTTAAACCAACACTTTACATGCTGAGCCTGCAGATCGACCATATCAATAAGGAAATAGACACAGTTACTTCGCCAGCAGAATAACCTCCGCATTGTTCACTAATTAAGCATGTTTGTCTCGCCACATATGGCGAAGCTCGCATCACATACGGGGTTATCCTCAGTTCAAAACCTTTCCTCGGGTTCTTTTGGGAATCACGCAGCCCTGAGCACACCAGCTTCATAGTTTGATGGATACAGATTCTATTACCTCGAATCATTACCATAATTTTCCCCAGCCATCCACGCCATTTGTTATCAAAACCACATTTCAGACAATTGCAAAGCATTTCTCACGCCTGGCAAATCTGTTTTGCCACATGTAGTCATGATCCATCAATGTAATTTGAAAGAGCACAAGTGCGCTTTGCTATGAGCGACAGGCAGTTATTGAATTAGAAGAGCATGGCTCATCTTCACCTGTCAAAACAGCTGCTAATGGCCTTAAATCTGAGCAAAGCCATGCCAAGTTTTTTATCAAGTCTGTGTATTCCTCTCTGACACCTGTAGTGATTATCCACAAATTAGCAAAAGCTGCTTTATGCTTATATGCGTATGCGCCACACATGGTTGGCCAAAACTTCCAATACTGATCATTGCTCAGAATTATTATTATTATTGTTTTAGTAATGATTATTCATTCAGCATGACAATTAAAGCATATCATAAGCTTTAAATTCAATAAGCTTTATCCATATATGGATTATCCAGTAAATGTTTCAATGTGTCTTTCTAAGAAGGGGGCCTAGATAGAGAAAACTGTGGCAACGTCTCCAAGATGCTTCCAGATACCTACCTGCAAAGCTTCTTGAAAAAATAATGTGCAAATGCACCTATAGGGAAAAAAGCTGTTTTAAAGGTAAATTACTGTATGGTTGCAGCAGACGTTGATTTAATTTGGTTAAAGAAAATCTATGACATTATTTTTAAAAGCATCCGCATTTTTCACAAGTGCTTTGGAGGTAGGTTTCTTAAAGCATCTTGGAGACGTTACCACGGTTCTTCTGGATTTAGTCTGTCTCAGTTTGTTCTGCTTCTTCATGTCATTCCAGACAGACTGGATGATGATGATGAGATCAGATCTCTGTGTGGAGCACTGGCTGTTGTATTTTTACAATTAATGGTAAAATGAATGTTTAGAAATGGAAGCTGATATTTCTACAGATACTCTACCGCAAAAGATAGAAATAACTGACTTAAACCCATTTTTAACTGCTGAAAATACTAGTTTTCTAACGATTTTGGCCATTACTGTATTAACAGCCACTAAAAGCAATGGATCAGAAATCAGTAAAATTATATTTGTATATAAATCAAGTCACTTTTATTTATATAGCGCTTTTAACAATACAGATTGTAGCAAAGCACTGAACATTATCAAATAGA
>JAUMHP010000057.1:9984346-9995403 GCA_032361065.1 Enteromius trimaculatus
AAACTACCTTCGGTATCATTTCGCAAACTGGCACGTTCACGTTGTTGTCACGTTGGACGCTGTCGAATCAAAAGAATGTCCAAGTCACATGACTCGAGTCCACACCTCTGCCCCAGTGACCAAGACTGTTTTTTTCGACCAGGGTCACAAACACACACACACACATTCTTTTTTAAATCATCACAAACTTTTGAACTACTTACATACTAAGTGTTTCATAGAGAAATGGTGTCGGAGATTGTATTGGTCAAAATATAAATTAATTAAGTGTAATCAATGTCAGTATAGCCAGTTATGTATCAAGTTATTCTACTATTATAATCCTGCAATCTTCTGTGGTGTGTTTGAAAAGCTCTGCATAAATGAAATGTGCCAACGTGTGACAAAGCTTCATGTCCTGTTGTAGCTTCAGGCAAAAATGTATATGAAGGGACCCTTACATTTACTGAACATAAAATTAAGACCTCATGACTGCCTTGTGATCCCTTAATAAGTTTGTAGTAAATGTATAGAACACACCTTAAAAACTGTATAAAAGACACTACTGAAAACCACTCTTGAGGCTCTTGGCTTTATTCTCTTCGTAATAAAGTCTATTCTTATGGCACCAAAAACCTAAGACTGAGTATGATTCCTCAGAGCAACAGCAGAAACCACCACAGAACAAGCTTATTCCCATTTTCTCGAGGTAGTGACCCCATACACCAGCAACAACATGCCGAGTATGTGTGATGTTTGCTAAATACAATAAATTGTAAAAGTATTTAATTAGCTACAAAGAGAAGAAACTAAACTAATGAAATGAACTTTTGCTCACAGTTACACAGGTATCAGACCTGAACTCTTTCTTTGTACTTCTGCATGCCCTTGAAACACCCTAGAAAAAAACAGTACACCCACTTCATAGAGAGCCTGTGCCCTATAACTGATGAAGGCCTGGAAACACCCCTGAGTGTATCTGCAGAGTGAAATCCTTTACAAACACTGGGCTACATTAGAACAGTACAACAGTGAGGTCTAAAAGATGGTTATGATTATAAATTAATCTTGAAGCTATTTTAGTTGCTTAAGGCAATTTGAATATTAATGCTTCTAACCAACCGTGTTTTCTCAGGGCCTCTGATGCAGTCATGTTTCTGCCTGGATGTCTTTGCATAACATCAATCTGGACCTGACATGACATGAACCCTGCGGGAATATCTCCAGGTAGAGACTGTTCTCAAAAAGCTCTGCACAGTGCGGATAGGAGAGTGATCTCAGAGTATCTTCAAAATGTAAAGAACTATTTTATGTAAATGTAATGTAAAACTTTTTTTTTTCTAAAATATATATTTGTACATTAATTGTAACCGATAAAAAGGCATGCTCTCAAACACAAACAGGCAAAAAGGAAGGATCATTTGGGTTTAGATAATGAACCCCCCTTCAGGCAGTTCCTGCTGCATGTTGAAGTAGTGCCCAGCTATGTGCATTTTAACTCTGTTACATGTTGTGTAATAGACTCCCTGTTTGCCACTAGCCAGGCAGATTTTCACCTTTGCTGCTTCAAAAGCTTCATATGGTTCGGTAATCCCTACATGTGATGGGTGCAGCGGCGACTTCAACACTTCCTGCCGTTTGATCCGTGCTGTACCACACTTTCTGCACATCTGCGATAGGCTTTGAAAATAGAGCTGAAATCTGCCTTGAACAAGAAGCAGCATTACTCAGTGTTAGCCTGCTACTACCGTAACTGCACTAATGAATGTACTTTGAGGAAAAGGGCATGAGGTTCAGAATTAGATTATTACAGACTGGAATCACAGGATGAATCTCAGGCATCTCTTCAAATAGAATTCTATTTAAATAAAAAAACAGAATGTATATATATATATTTTTTGCATTCTATATTTATCTCTTGTGGGATATATGAGTAATATCACTTGAGTAGGAGCACGACACGGCACTTCAAACATGGCTGCGGTGGTGAGTATTGAAGGTTGCATTGATGTTAAAAGCTATTATATGTAGTAAGTATAATGTAAAACGTTTCAAAGCTGTATACTAAAAGTATCAGCCTAAGTAGAGTATTATGAAAGAGAGGTCAACTGAGTGAGTGTGACTGCCTGAATGCTGTACAGGATTCAGGCAATCAGGCAATCAAATCATTCTTCAGTTCAATCTCATGTTCATAATGGAAAAAATAGATTGAAAGTCCTCTGAGGGAAGTGATATTTGTCATAGTATAATGCAATGAACATTAATTAACAACATAAGAATCAACATTAAGACAAAGTCACTTTCAAGGAAAGTCTGTTTGCTCTGTGATCATATTTGCTATGGCTTCAGGCAACTATTTTAGACGTGCAAGACCAAGCCCTGTCTATTTGAATATAGGGAAATCCTGAAATTTCCAAAACTCCTCGACTTTAGAAACAAAGAGACAAAGAAACCATGACTTGAACTGTCTCAGTATTTTTTCTTACGCTTAAATAGCATTAAAATGCTTATATTTTAGGCTGGAAGAGATGTCACTGACTACACATTCTTAGCAGCTTTAGTGATGGCTCTTTTATTTAAAAGAAGGCCCTTTTCGTGTGGGTGTACCATCTTGGTATTTCTTTAGTCTTTGGTAAAGCCCAAATGTGCATTACTTGTAAAAAACAAACAAACTAGTAGTTATTTTAATAAATAACTATCAAATGTGAGCTGTCATGCTGAGAATTACGAGAATGCTACTTTAGATTGTGCAGCAGTTGCTGTGATGCTACTTCTGTTGACTGACCCGGTTTCCATTTTTGAAAAGCCGCAGCTACTCTTTAATATAAACATTTATTAAAAATGTTGTTTGTGTCATTAGAGTGTGATGTTTAGTTCTTAAATTTCACATTTGAAATAAAAAATGATCTATGGAACTGCTACACAGCTGATTATACAGGACAGTAAAAAATCTGTAGTTCTCCAGTATCTTTCCTCCCTGAAGGTCTAAAATAACTGTTTAACATTTCAAGTTACTGTGTATATATTTAAAACTGATGCTGAAACACTTAAGCTCTACCAGGAAATCAGGAAATTTGAGATTGAGACTCTTGGATAAGAAGAAACCGCCGTGCATATGTCATTAATCTGACGGTTGGAAACCAGGTTGTTACAAGAATGTTTAGCGCAGTTATTTTCCCAATTAACATTCCCTCATGTCAGGCATGACGTAGACTATCAGAAACCTTCGTGCTCGTCTGCAAGGTTTCATCGTAACATTTACGGATCTGTGAGTGTTCATCAAAACATTTTACAGACTTGTGCGCAGCAGATATGAGGAATGTGCATGAATTCATAATTATAGATTACAGTTGAGAGCTTTTTTTTTTTTAAACATCTGTTCCGAACATGGCTTCATAGTCAAAGTTAATTAATCTTCTTGTTTCTCAGGTGATCGTGCTAGCATATCGAGACGCTGTCATGTCACTGCGTCAGTCGCGTACAGATAATGAAAGCAAATTGAATATACTCCTCAACCAAAGTTAGATCTAGAAGTAAGTTACAAGCCTCCAGAATCCCATTTAGAGTCAGAAGTCTTTATACTTTAAGGTTTATGGTTTTCAATTTAGTTTTATGTGCCAGTTCTCTGCATCAAACAACATGAACTGTAACTCAAATAGAGTGTTATGCTGTGACAAAAGCTTAAAAAACTATAAATATTCTGAGTGCAGTTTGAACCCAAAATATACTGTGTAGTTTTGGGATATGAAGTAAGGAAAACTGTGTCCAAAACTCCAATCATGAAAGGATTTCATCAAGGTTTCTGAAGCAACACAATGGTTTAATGATCTACAACAAAATACACCAACTCTGGTAAACAATTTGAATAGTATCATAGTAATTTCCCACTATAAATAACATTAAATGTGGAATAAGTTGGTTAAAAGATGACATTTTCAGATGCACAGCTGACATGGAAAGGAACACACAGGATTATGGGATATCAAAGGCAGCGAAAGGATATATATATATTTTTTAAAGCTGCTTTCAAAAATTGATCAAATGAAGGCAAACAGAATGTGAAGATAACTTGGATTCGTACATTCCTTGATGCCTTCCTACCTTGGAGGGGATCCTCCGAAGTCATCCTTTTTCAGCTTTCGTACAGACCCCCTGTTTAGTTTGTTTAGGTGTGTTTGATAAGGATTGCCCAAGCTCTGCAGGAAAATGGACCTCCAGGGCTGGAGCTGAGAACCCCTAGACTAGACATTTGCTCGCTTCACCTCAGTCTGTGTCTGTTCAAAAGCACATATTTGTTTCCAGCTGCCTCATTTTCCCTTCAAACTACTGCAAAAGAGAACAGTGAGATATCACTGAGGATGAATACGCCACAGTCTCCTTACTAATGGGCGACACAAATGCAATAACACATTGGCATGATGAATATGCAGTCTAATGTTTTTCTGTGGAATCTACAAAAAGCCTCCCTCCCATCTCCCCGTTTGTTTATGCAGCTTAATGTAATTTTGAGCTGTTTCTCTTTCTTGTTGTAATTATAATTGGACTTTAGCAAAGCATAATTCATATTTGTGATTGACAAACAGACCAAAGTGCTTTTTGCACTAATATGCAGTCTAAATTTAGAGGTTGTCTGAGAAGCTTTCTTTCTGTGATACTTATGGCTGGGTCAACGCTTTGATCATAACACCTGTCATAACATGTAGCAACGACATTTGTGAACTATATACATTCATATATTTTCCAGATCTCTTTTATGTTTGGCCTGAATTGGAGTCAAGCCAGCTTTCACTTAATGTTTGCTAGTCTGTTAGGACTAATACAAAGTTTGTTTGAAGCCAAAAGCCAAAAGAACTCCCATTATATATAGATATATAGTATACATTTTCTGTCAGTAATAGCTCACATCACTGTTGCAGATGGCTGGGTTTTGTATCATTCAATCCTATGGTTCATTACTGTGTTCAGTTTCCAGATCTCAATCTGTTGTTGGCTTGACAGTATAACACCATTAGCCAACCGTTTAAGTCATATGATAAGCATCCACCATATTCAGTTCATGAATATTCAAATCATAACTGAGTCCTGATTGGAAAGCACTGAGAACACTCACTGGCCACTTAACGATTTTCATTTCTGTGAATAATACTTGAATGTGCTGAAAGCTGCGGTCCCATTACAGGTGGAAAGCTCTAAATCTCTCAATACACCTGGGTTTCACACGCTCATGTTTATTCTTATGGGCATTGTAATTGCATAATGAACCTGGATAGAAAGATTTAAAAAAACACAGCTGTTATTTTGGGTCACGTTGCCAGCCACTGGCTGCCACCCGTTGTGTGAGGCTTTTTTTCAACCTTTTGCATGTATGTATTTTTGACAGATGGGTCGCTTGGCTTCCTTTCAGAAAAAAAACAACAAGCGGTTTTGGCTGTCAAGCGCACAGACTTTGTGACACTTTCTTGTTGTCACCGCTGACTTCTCAATATTTCCATCATTCCAGCATGCTAGAATTTAAAATTACCCATGATGCTTTTCATAGGCATCTTTACACAGGCTCTGTCTGTTTCAAAATTTGTGCCAGCTTTTGTTTGTGCATGAATTATTTGCAGTAGTGCAGACTTAGTGTTTATTTTTTTTATTTTACTTAATATGTGTTTCTATTTCATAATTATTATATAATGATTATAAAATAAACAAAAAGGTAAATGAAACCTAGTTAGTTACAGTATATAGACTGTGCCTCTTTCATTAGCTCTGATACTGGTGCTTTGCCGCTGTGTAAATTGTGTGCAGTATGTATTTATTATTAATTACAAGTAAAATGTAAATGCAAAATACAAATGCAATATTTCACACAATAATACAGTAATAAAAATTCAGATTTTAAAAATAATTTACAGACACCGTTTAAAAATAGCGTTGTTTGAGGGATCAAAATGTCTGTGTGAATGGATTTATGCAGCATCTTACATCCTAGCTGTGTGGAGATGTTTACAAAAGCTAAATCCTGTGGAGTGCTATGGATGCTTTTTAATGGCTCCTGATATAGCTATACTGCAGTGATTCATGGTTGACCATTTTTGCCTAAAGCTGACAATGACCCATGTGTGTGCACAGGGGTCACAAAGAGCGAGCTGCAACATGAGCAGAAGGCTTTCTGGTGTCTGTCTGGCTCATGTGCTGCTTGTTTCTGTGCGTCACCCATCAAATATTTTACATCTCAGCGTACTGTTTTTAGAAGTGTTTTTTGTTTAAGGCCATATGGGGATGCAAATTTAGCGTCTAATTTTATTTCCAGATTGACAATATAACATATGCGTAACGCACACACATATAAGGTGAGAGAAGTAAATGAAGAAGCAAAACAGAGTAGTGATTCTACACTGCCAAGCTGTCAGATGTTCATCAAATGGTGATCAGAAAATATTAACTTATACTCAGAACACAAACTCAATATCTGACCATCAATAATCAGTGCTAATGGAGATTCAATTTGAAAAGCCAGGTCTGTTTTCTAAAAGGCATTTCATTAGCACATGCAGGCTAAAAAAAAAAAAACACTTAAACTTTCAGACATTTTAGAAGTTAACAAAAGTGAATCATTTCTAGCTATCAATACAAAGTCAGAGCAGTTTAGACAGCCGCTTTCTAACTCTTTTCATAAGTAGATTTCAGGCACATGCAGTGCTGCTGATATATTCTTAGTCCAAGAAACGTGAGCAAAACTCCCAGCTTCCTGTCACTCACCTTCAGGTCGGTACAGAGCGGCCCACAAAGTTTTTGCCAGTAAAAAGACAGCAGTTATTATATGCACTGCTGCACGACCCTGAATTCCTCAGACAACGGGATTAATTATAACGAAGGACAAAGAGAAGCTTATCTGTTCTTCTGTGCTCGCTTATGTCAGTGCATGGCAATAACTGAAGGAGCTGCTGAGAAAGCTGTAGATGACTTTTGCGTACCTACGGGCCAACTTGTATGTGTGTTACATATGCTTAAATACACAACATCTTTCTATATTAGCTCTTTAAATTCTTCTGTAAAAAGGAAGATCGGGATCACAAATTGTAAAATTGTCACGCCAGTCAATCAAATTCATCTGCAGCGCAGGCAAACAGAAGATCGAGTCCTATTGAACAGCATTACAGATTGCCGCACAAGTCAACATTCTGTGTACGTCTCGGGTGAAGTCTTCAGTCTGAAAGTCCCTTGGTGGTTATGCAATAGATGAATATTTCATTGGGGAAGTTTGGCTCAACCACACACACAAGGCAAGCAGAGGCTGTGTAGACGCTTTGAATCTAAAAGATTCTAGCTACATTACATATGTTTTGTTGTTTATGGCCATAGTCTTATGAAGGGGTGGGGGGAATTGACTTAAAGGAATGGGCCATATTCTGTATACCCCAATGCTGTTTATGTCACAAATAACAACCGGAAAGACCAATAAATATTTTACAAATATTCTGCATAGCAGTGACAGGAGTTAACTACAAGCACACTGTGTCAAATGCGAAAATACACTCAGCATCTAAACATGATGCTGATAAACTCCCTCACGAGTTCCTGAACAGTAATGCGATCATGTTTTTTTTTTTTTGAGAATCCTCCATGCTCGTCCTTGAAACTTAATATGTTTATTAGTTTTTTTTAAATATAAAAATGTAACAATTCTTGTCACCAGTGTCAATACCACAAAAACAACAACATCAACAAAAAACTAAAAAGCACTAGAAAAAAAACTAAATTAAATAATTCGAAAAAAAATTTCTTAGTTAAAAAAATTATTTAGTCGAGAGCAGTTTGAGATTTTCTTTCTTAAATTAATATTCCAAACAACAGGAATATTAGACTGCTGTCACTTTAAGAGTTGCCTGGACCTACAGTAATAGACTGTTACACATTTTATTTCTCAGTTGTTTGCTTTCATTTAAGAACTAAATTACTTGCAAATATGGACATTTTAACAAATATAAGCAATACGTTTTCATGTCACATGAGCGTGTAGAGATGACAATTTTCTACTGATTTATTTTGTCTACCGTTGATTATGTATATCGCCCACCACAAATTCTGACCATGAACCTTTATTTCCTTTGCATTACATTTAGTGTCACATTATTAGTATTCATTAAAGTCTACACTGTAAAAAATGACTGTGACTTTAACAGTAAAAAAAAACTGAAAATGCTATGGTGAAAACCATAAACTGACATTCCCAGAATTGCCTGCATTGCATATCACATTTTGTTTAAATTTGATGATTTTTCTTTGAAATAGCTATGTTTCTTCTTAGTTTTTTCTTATCAGTTATGTTTATTAGGGTTGTATGTTACATGTAATGTTGTTAAATTAGTCAATTTCAACATGATGGTGTTTAGTGTTTGTGTAAATGTCACTGAGCACCTTCTATATATATTCATATTTAAAAGCTGCTTGTGATGGGCTTTGGGTTCATCATGTGACTTTTTTCATCCCCGCCTGCATTTAGTGGTTATCTATTTATTTCAAAGATACATATACCAGTTGATGATATGGGGCAGTCGTGGCCTAAAGGATATGGAGTTGGACTAGTAACCCAAAGGTCATGGGTTCGAGGCCCAGGTCCGGCAGGGAATGTAGGTGGGCTTAGTGAATAACCAGCGTTCTCTCCACCTTCAATAACACGACTGAGGTGAGTCCCTGGCTGCCCACTGGGTGTGTGTGCACGTGGTTGTTCACTTCTCGAGCCTGTCTTGCTATCACTAATATAATACAGTTCATCAAATAGACTAAAACTGAAGAATGCCACATTTTCATTTAAATTGTTGATTAAGAAAGCATCTTAAATTGGAACATTAAGGTCCACTGACATCAGCGATCTTGACAGATGTCATGTTTTATAAAAGCACACTCTGCAAAGCATTCAAAGATAAAAGCATCATGGCATTTTAGTTTACAATGAATCCAGGCTCCTGTTGAACAGCTTTTGCCCATTTGTGCTGCTTAGCTCTTAATGACATTGAGTTCCATTAGCTCATTAGAAGTGAATCAGTGTGTATTTCATTCAGTGAGATAATGAAGCACACTGCTCGTTAGCATTTCACAGTACATGTCAGATGCATCTCTAGAAATTAGTTCATTGTTTTAAAGTAATTTGACAATGTGACCCATGACAAGACGCTCATTCATGTAGATAAGATAAAACTTTAAATAAGTGATGTGGAAAAGCTAAACAAAGGGGAAAATGAAGATATGGCTGAAAGCAAACTGATATAAATTTAGAGAAGAAATAGTCACACTTTATGCCTCTAAGAAAATATATATTAATAGGTTGAAATGTTAATAAAAGTAGTAATAATAATAATAATAATAGCAAAACTGGTAGAAAGAGAGAGAAAACAGATTTATTTGAGACTTTGAGTTTCAAAACCTTTCTAAAATATAACCCTGATGACATCTTACCTGTGTGAAAACTTGCCCTGGTCTCCTCTAGCTTACGTTTGACTTTTAAAAATAAAGGTGCTTAAAAAGTTGCCATAGAAGAACCAGTCCCACAAAGAACCATTCAGTGGTTCTTTAAAGAACCCTCTATTTCTTACCTTTTTATAATCTAAAGAACCTTTCTTTCGCTACAAAGTATCTTTTGTGAAACATAAAGGTTCTTCAGATGGTAAAGGTTCTTTATGGAACCATTTAGACAAAAAAGGTTGTTCTTTGGCACCATGAAGTGCCTTTTATTTTTAAGAGTGTACCCTCTGACAAATACTTGATTTCATATGTCTATAAGCTACGTGTCTGTTTGAAACTATTGGCCCAATTATGCTGGTTGCCAGAAGGACATTTCTAACTTCAAATTATACTGACATTGAGTAGAGAGGGATGTCTGAGACCAATTATCCTGCTTAAAAACATTTATTCCAAATGACTGTTTGCTTAGCGGTAAACGCCAGTCATTAGAGCCTCAATATTGATCAAGTCAGTGGCACTGTAGTGTTTGAAATCCATGACACAACGTTTCAAGTTTGAGCCTTCCAAGTTAGAAGCATAGTTTGGTGAAGTGCTACTTTTAATGAAGGGAAAAATTATGATTCATCACCTTGTGACACAGAAACACTGCTGAGAATATTTTGACACACGCTCTCTCTCTCTCTCTCTCTCTCTCACACACTCTCTCTCACTAGGTTTGGCTTTAATCTGTCGCTTTCAGCAGCGAGCAAGCCGGGTTCTCTTTGAGCTGCTTCAACCCGCCTTCATCTCACAGCTGGGAGATCGAGTTTGTCTGTTCTTTTTCTACGATCAGTAGACCTCCAGAGGTCTTGGTGGCATAAATCAGTGAGTAAAAAGGCTGCCATTCAGCCTGTCAGTTACAAATAAGCACTGCATGGACACTGCATTGCGAATGTTGATGTTTCTGTGTGACAAAATAAGGCAGGCAGGTGTCAGTTTGCATTTTTGAGTGTGCTGTTGCTAATCTGTCTCGCTGACATTGAAGCCTCTTCTTTCACCTTCACTTTAATTGGGTGCAGCTCTTTTTTTCAGATGAATGAAGGTATTAGGAAGTAGGGAAGAAAAAGGGTTTGAAATGAGACAGTGATATAAGAGGTGGTGATTGGACTGTTGTGGGCAACATGGGCTTTAGTACAAATGCAGTCGTATTGTTTTTAAATAAAAAATGTTGTTTTGAAAATTAAAATTTATTTCAGTTATTTAATGTTATTTTAGTTATGTACCTTCTGAATGAATATAATGGTTTTAGTCATAACATAAGTAGGCTATTTTAATACCCATCTTGATCCCACTTTATATTAATTGTCCCTAATACCTTTGTACTTACAGCACATAGTAACTAAATGTGTATGTAGTATGTAACCACAGAGTAAGTACACATTGCACACACACATTGGGCTTGTAATCCAAAGGTTGTGGGTTCGAGTCCCAGGTCCGGCAGGGATTGTGGCTGGGGTTAGTGAATAACCAGTGCTCTCTCCACCTTCAATAGTGTTCACGGTGTGTGTGTGTGTGTGTGTGTGTGGTTGATCACTTCTCACTGCTGTGTGTGTTCACTTGGATGGGTTAAATGCAGAGCACAAATTCCA
>JAUMHP010000057.1:10003675-10021930 GCA_032361065.1 Enteromius trimaculatus
TCCACGGCTCTGTTCATAAACTGGCGCTGCATTAAAAAATGGCCCTAATGGACAGCAGCTGTGACATTATGATACTTAAGACATTTAATTAACCCTTTTACAGACATTTATTCTAATTCTTCATGGATCAGTAATAATAATTAAACGTGAGAATGGTTAACTGATGAATAACTATTTAATCCAATTAGATCATAAATTTTCCTTTTCCTATTGTTGTGAAACATCTGTTCCATGGCCTTCATGAATTTCCTAACTATATTCTCCCAAATGTTTAGGACTGCTATTCTTTATTTAGCTTTAGTCATTGTTGTCATTCTGACCATTTCTTAATATTTAATTATTTCAGACTTTTGGGATTACATCAAAATATTTTTTACGACAGTATAGCAGTATATCTCACATCTAATAAATAAAGATTCCTGATAAAACAGAATAATTTTTATCTCAAAGTAAATGATTTGAGATTTTGACATCTGTAACGATTGAGTAGAGTAGACGTTCGGGTTCAAATGCAAATCTGATTTATTAAGCTCTGAGTCAAGGCAAACAGGGTCGAGCACCGGCAAACAGAATCAGCGTAGGCATAGACAGTAGCAGAAACTTAAACAAAGCAATGGTCAAATACCGGCAATCAGAGTCCAAGGGATGAGGCAGAGAGAATGTCCAGGAACAGGCAAAGATAGGCAGCGAATAAATCCAAATGACAAAACACACTAGAAACACTAGGAATCCAAGAAACAGGTTGACGTTTGTATAATGAATCGTGATAATCTATAAATAAACTAGCAAGGTGGGCAGTGACAACAGTTTCAATGTAAAAGTCCTGACTGAGCAAACAGAAATGAGAACACAGATTCATATAAAAGTCCGGGAATAATAAGCAGAGACAAACACACAAAAGGAGTCCTGGGTGCTGGAGTGCCATGCAGTGGCCTGAGCTGGCCCATCCAGCTGATCATGACTTAGCCCCCCCTCTAAGGAGCGGCTTCCAGACGCTCCAGACTTAGAAGCCGCATGGAATGCCCATGAAGGCAGGGCAGATGGCGGAGAAGTCCTCCAGGGTGGAGCCGACGGCGGAGAAGTGTACTTGGGTGCATCAGTCGGCGGGAACAACGGAGGTGATGCTCTCCAGGGCGGGGCAGACGATTGCAGAGTCCTCCGGGGCAACGCAGACAAGGACCAAGATCTCCTGGTCCGAACAGTCCATAATAATGCCCTCCTGGGCCGATTAGATTCGAGTGCCCTCAGATACCGAACAGCCTGTGCTAGTGCCCCTCAAGGCTGACTAAACAGTGATCATGCCCTCTGAGACCAGACAGACAATGAATGCGCCCTCTTGAGCTGAACAGACTGACTTTGTGCCCTCCGTAACCAAACAGATAGTGAGAGCGCCCTTCGCGGTTGGACCGATGGTGGAAGCGCACTTTGGGACCAAAAAGAAAGTGGTATCACCCTTCTGAACCCTCCGGACCATGACCCAGCTACCTCCACAGGTTGAGCAGCCACGAATGGGGGCTCTGGAGAATCTATGGCCGATACTGACTTCTCCAGAGATGGTGCAGCCATAAGTGGACCCATGGGAGTATCCGAGCCACCCACAGGCTCCGGAGGTTCTGGCCCTGGGACCTCATTGTCTACGTGGAGCTCGGGTGGTCGGGTGTACCACCACTGGCTCTGGCGCTTCTGGTAATACTCAATCTGGCTCACCAACCGGCCACACGAAACCAAAACCGACATGACGGGACACGGCTCCTCCCAGGTTGACAATGTATAATAAATCGTGATAAACACAAACACACAAGGGCTTTTATGCTCCAGGATGTGCGGGAACTAGCAAGGTGGGCAGTGACAACAGTTTCAATGTAAAAGTCTGGTCTGAGCAAACAGAGATGAGAACACAGTTTCATAATAAAAGTCCGGGAATGACAAGCAGAGACAAACACATAAAAGGAGTCCTGGGTGCTGGAGTGCCATGCAGTGGCCTGAGCTGGCCCATCCATCTCATTCTAAATTAAATTAATTTTTGTCATGATTTTTTTGTTAATTAAATCAGTTGCAGGGAATTCAAACACTTAAAGTGAATCATTCTAAAACAAACACAGAGCATTTTCATACATTTTTTCATACAATCATGTTCCCAGTAACTGATTAATGTGATTAAGTTAAAAAGCAACCATATACCTGCTGTCATTACATAAGAATATGACATTCACTGGCATAATGTCATTTGTCAGAGTTCTCAACAGTTCTTTTTATATAAATAACAAAGAGAGATATACTGTTCATTCTTCATTCATGCTTAGAAAGCATTGTGTGCACATTTCAGGCCTTTGTACTTATGTAGAGCATGAGCAGAGAATAGAAAAATCATACATCGTTTGAAATGTGACATTAGAAATGCTGTCAATATTCATTGACCCCTTATTTGAATAGAGCAAAAAGCCTTTCAGATTTGAATGTAACAAGCACTCTCCTAAATATAAATGTTCTTTTGGCGTACACAAAGGCATGAGTGCTGAATTGTTTTCATATTCAAATTTCAAGTAACTGTGAGGCTGAATGGCAGCCTGTTATTGATGTGAACGACCTTCAGCATTGCATTAGCTCATGTGGATCTGTGTAGTGAGCAAAGGCCTGCCCTCTGCAACTTAATTAATAGAACGTCACACTGATGGGAGAGAATTTGGTTCGGGCTGAATCTTCTGCACCATTTAACCGTATAATGGGATGGTTTCTTCAATGTCTTCCCAAAAGCTGACTTTGCCAACGCCTTTGACGACCTGCTTTCAGTTTTTACTGAATGGAAGTATTGATGATGGAGGCAGAAATGTCTAGTTGAGCATATATTTGCTGTCAATGAGACTGAAAGAGAAAGCAAACAAGGCTGTATGAGTGCACGTTAGTTTTATTATCTTTGTAGAGGTTTAGATGAGTGAAGTTGAGTTTGAGAAAGGTACAGAGGACAGAGAAAGAAATAGAAAGAGATAGCAGGACAGACGGGCAACGAGGAAGGCTTATGTTACCCCTAAAATAGTTCATCCAAAAATGAAGAATCGTTATTTATGCACCCTTGTGTCATTCCAAACCCATATGCTGTTATTTTCCTACTTTTCTAAAATTTTTTTACAGTTATTGATAGACAGCTCAAGGTGACCAAGGTAAAAATAAGAGAAAACATTCAGTCAAATAATGACATGTTTCCAATCTTTTGAATACATATTATAGATGCCAGCAATAGAATGTAATTATTCACTGATACATTCCCAAAGCTTGTGTTTGAAACTTTGCATATAGAATTAAGATGTTTGTTTGTTTACTAACCACATGATTTTGGAGCGTCAGTAGAGTCCAAAAGAAAATATGTCATTTTCACTAGTTTAAATTAAATAACATTCTTCAAGAATGTTTACAAAAACAAACAAACAAACAAATAAACAAACAAATGAGTTTGGAATAATACGAGAAATTTAAAAGGGATGGTTCACCCAAAAATGAAATTTCCAACCTGGTCTCATAGGAAATACATGCCACTAAGTACGTTTCTGAAATACCATGTTACGTACTTTACTTCACAAATCGAGGCAGTTTCTAAAGTAAAATAATATAGACACACATTGCTGTGTTTATTATGTTGCTCCAGGTACGTATTGTTGTGGTTCATAATTTAAATACCTAGGGAGTGTTGCTAAAACTTATTGTTGTATCGTGTTAAAAAATATCCTCTACACCAAACCCAACCCTAAACAAATGCAAAACTGATATTAAAAGACATGGTATTTTAACTATTTTAATGCAGGTTTGAACTGTATTTTCACAGGATTCGTACCACGATTCACCTCTCAAGCACTCCATACTGCTTGAGCTACAGAGCAAAGCTACTGAACATGAAACCCCATACATATAAAGCTGGATATGTGACACTAACCCTGAAAGGCATCAGTTTTCATGTTAAAGTGTGCATGTTAAAGCTGATTTGAATTAAAAACATAATATTCCTTAAGTACTTGTGTGAAAATTAGGCTTTATTAATCAAAACTGTAAGAGTTTTTCTGCCTCTAATGTTCATTTCAACTGAAAATATTTTTTTTATTTTCAGTTTTGCAAAAATTTACTGGAGGCACGTATTTCCTAAGACAAGGGAGCGAAATTGTCAATAATTACTCAGGCTCATATTGTTCCAAACCAGCAAGACCTTCGTTCATCTTCAACAAATTAAAATATTTCAATGAAAACAAAAATAATGACTTTATTCAACAGTTCTTCTCTTTTGTTAGTAGTCTTTTACTCTTTTGTGTGTATTCTTTTGCACTGACCCAGAAGATAATTTTTTAAATAAAGCAATTATTTTAGTTTTCTTTGCACACAAAATTATTCTTGTAGCTTCATAAAATTATGGTTGAACCACTGATGTCACATGGACTATTATTTTTCTACTTACTATCTTTCTTTGATGAATAGACAGAATTTAACAGTATTTATGTGCAATAGAAATCTTTTATAGCAAATGACTTTACTGTCACTTTCAATTAACTGAATACATACTGAATAAAAGTATTAATAAAACAAAAATCTAACTTTTGAATTATAGTTTACAATAAATCTCAAAATCTAAAGGACAATAATAAAACATCTAGAAGGATCCTTTCATTCATCACCAGTGGGCTCAAGGCAGCAGGATAGATCCTAAAGGGAAAGCTAAAGATTAACTCTGACTAGCTTTGCTGGTGAAGAGAGAGGAAGACAAGATGCCAGGCCATCACACAGATTAAAAGCAGAGTGTGGATGTATGGATGAGAGGATGTGCGTTTGTGTGTGGCAGGCAGGCTCAGACAGCGTACGCCTTCGGCTTCTCACTGCCTCTGAGATTCAAATGACAGCTGAGGGTCCCAGAGGAGCCCACTGTGAGGCCTGAGTGAAGTTCTCAGAAACCGGGGCTGAAAGGACAAGATGCACATAGACGAAGCAGCAACGGCAAAGCCTACACGACTGGCTGTAGTTAATAGTGACTCACAGAACTTAATTTCACTTTGCTCTGGTCCACAAACACCATATTTAAAGCGCATCATGAATCACTTTAATTCATATTTTGGTTTGTTTTTAACATAAATCTGTTACTAAATGTACAGTTGTCCTCACGTAATTCAAGACAATCTGGTTTTATTTGATTGCTGTTTCCAAATGCCTTTGAAGTAACAAAATGGCTTCTGTTCCTCATCTGAAGGCAGCTACAGCATGTTCTCATGTGTATGCAACACCAGTACCTTCCCCGCGACTGGCCCTCTGAGACGCTTCAGCTGGCATGGTTCCTTGAGTGGCACTGACAGCTTGTCGCTGAAGTCAGCTGCTCCTAGAGCACCTGAAAATCAATTGCACAAACTTAGGCTGTGTTTCACTTTCTGACATAATAGGTAACGATGTTTTGTTGTGCTCTCTGTCTTCTTAGCAGTCTTTTTGTTCAGGAGAAGGATGGGTTGTAGTTAATGTCACTGACCCAACAAATAATGATCCGAAGTACCTGTGTGGTCTGGTTTTGTACCTGGCGTTTACAACTGAAAAAAATCAATACCATGGCATTCGTATGCAGATTAGCATACATGTATACTAGAATTAGACACACAAATCATAGTTAGGAAAACAGTACAAAACAGGGCTTTGAAATAAGGTTTTTGGTAAAGCATTTAAATACTTTACTATTAACTATGACTTTTCCATCAATAAATTCCTAATTTGCTGCTTATTGATAGTTAGTAAAGTATGGGTAGGATTAGGAATGTAGGATTGAGGCACAGATATACTTCAAACTAAATCAAAAGAAGAAACTAAAATTACTTAATTTGGAACAAAATCAGGCCAAAGCGAAGTTTGTTTGAGTTTGTTTTGGCAGTTCAAAACAAACTCCACCTTTTTGATACAGGATTTTCTTTTCCCAGTCAGTTTCTCATTCAGCCGAGGTCAGGCAAGGTAGCAACGTCTACCTAAATATAGCTGAGCTACTACAGATATATCCACACCTGTACAACCGGTCACAGAGGAAATTCAGCGAAAACAATTATTTCCTAAAAAGACATTACAAAGAAGCTTGTGTCAGTGACCCGGAGTTATGAAAAAAGTGAAGTAAAGAAACATCAGTTTTCCAAAGCCATGAAAAGAACGAAAGGAAAGAGTAAAGATGTAACATATTTATTTACAGGATCCCTCAAGGGGATTTTTTTTCACAATACAGATAGACTGCGTCTAAGTACCAAATACATGCGTTTCAAACAGGGGCGTAGCAGCCAATTTAGGGTGGGGGGTGGTAAGGTGATGTGATCAAAAGGTGTTCATACAGTGTAATAAACCCTGGATAGAAGAACAATGGGCATTTTACAGCACCAAAGCATTGAACACGCACTGAATTCTGGGCAAAGTGACGTGATACACAGAAGAGGTTCTGTTGTCTTTCGACATTATCAAACTTATTACTACGTACAAGCGCTGCATCATGTTTACATTAATCTAAAATGTAAAAAAAAGTGTCAGAATGTTCGGAAACAGTATACTATTGCTCAAAAGAACTTTTTTGAAGTACAGTTGTAACGTTGCTCATTGAACCGCACCTGTGAGAAAACGTAAGCAATAAGGTGAAAGGAGGTGGTTTGGTAACACAGGGAGTGACGTAGTGAACGGAAGGAAGTAGTAGTTTACCTGGCGACGTGAAGGCTGGCGGCACGATCTGCCGCATGTAGCGTAACAGTGAATGCTTGGCCAGGACTTCCATGGAAAGCTTGACTCATCCGAAGTGATGACTGACGCCAACCACGGTGCGCGTACGATATTGATGGATCAAGAGGCAGAGAAGGACCGGATCGCCATTGACTGGGGTTTCTTTCTGCTGTCGTTGCTGATCGAGGTGATTGCTGATGTCTGATGCAAGGTACTTTCTGGCAACACGCACTTCCACTGTCCTACAAAGCAGTGTCTGAAGGAAAACACGCCGTGTTGTGGTTGAACTCGCACGCGCTTCCAGGAACGCACACATATACGCACACACAACATTGACTCGCCTGCACGCCCACAAACAAACACGTAAAGTAACGCCTTTTTGAGTTGATGTTGTTTTTTCTTTTTGTTATTTGTGACATTATGTGACCGTTTGGTGAAGTACGGTGGATAAATAACCGTGATGATTTGATTGTTATCTATGAATTCTTGAAATAATTCTATATATTTCTTTTTTCTTATTTCTTTTTTTCCTCTCCTGTGACTTTTGGAATGTGTGACAATGAACTTGTTAATACAGACAACACAATGCTTTGCAAATGGTTCGTTTCTTTATTAACCACTTCGTATATTTATTATTTTGTGAATTTTTTTTTTAATTTTATTTATTTATTATTTTTTTTTTTGTGGAACTGGTGGACTACCCAGGACTTACTGAACTTGCTTCGTGCTTCGTTCTGATTGGTGGATTCGCTCCACCCGGCGGCCGAACTTTGTTTGTATTTAAACTTCAATTGTGCACACGGCCTTTACGCTAATTAATATGTGCTTAGTACTAATAAGTGCCTAATATTCTAGTTTATCTAGCTACCATTTTGTTTCTTTTTTACAGGCTGTGTGAAAGAATAATTAAAATAAAAATGTAACGTGCTTACTAATACAATTATTGCAAAAGTACTGTGTATGTAAATCAAAAATGGATAATAAGAAATTAAAATTCAACTTTGGCATCACAGCTATCAATAACATGTAAAATTTACTCAAATAGCCATTTTAGCCATATACTATTTTACTGTATATCAAATAAATGTAGCTTTGGCAAGCATAACCAACGTCTTCCAAAAAGACTTAAAGAGTCTATTTTTTTTAATAATTATGATTATTATTTTAGAAATGATGATGATAGACAAGTGTGCAGCATTTTGTGCAAGTGTGCACCATTTTTTCTCTATCTTCCTCTGTCAGTCCTATACCAGACTCAGGTTTGTGATGGTCCGTGGCATACAGCAAACTGCATCTTCACTCGTGGCGTCTGAGGCAGACTCTTAGTACCTATTAAGTATTCACTAAGCCCCACGTCTGCTGCTTGGCAGGTACCCCTCTATTAGCAGAAGCATTTGGAGCCATTAACATTGATAATTTCTAATTAGGATTCAGCAGTGACAGACAGGCTAATTGGCGGTTCTCCCTAAAACACACTGGTAATGGCTGTTCATATTAATTACATGCAAGAGAACATGTTTTTGGATGGCAACCACAGTGAAGAAAATAGAGTGCTAAAGGGGTTGATGAGAGGGTCTGAGGCATGAAGCATAATGTGACAGTGCTTGTGGATTTTATAAAGCAGGCATTTAAAAGTCACTTCCATTGTCCATGCACTGTCTTTTTTAAGCAAAAGACATTTTAGCACAAATATGACGGGTAATTCAGGAGTTTAATGTGGTTGCTTGTATTTAAAGCTCGAGTAAATGCATTTGGTTGTTTCCAGAACATCATCAAAGCTCAAGGAGAAGGGCAATCAAATCTTCATTAAGTGGGTTTTTAGGTCCAGCAAATAACCCAGTGTCGTCTCGGGCATTGCCTTAGAGCTCAATGAAGTATTTGCTCAGTATGACTATAAGGCTAAACAAGACATGGCCGATTTTCTGCATGATGCGATTACTGTTCCATAGTAGCTGACCCGTAGGTCACAGATGTAATTATCTGACGCGTTGTGGTTAATATGATGACATAGTTGAAAGGCCAAGCCATACTTAATGGCCTGTTCACATGGCCAGAGATCCGAATAGTTTGTTTTGCAATGTTAATAAAAAAGAGCAATATTTAATGTTATTCCAGGGGATTCTTTAGAGTGTACATATGTATGTTTCTGAGTGTTTGTTTTTATTCATGCTGACGTTGTAAGTAAACAAACATGTTAAAGGTTAGCACGACTGCTATTTACGCAATGATATTGAAGTATTTTTAGTCTTGCTGTTTCTACACAATCACTTGAAGTCTATAATTGGGGCATTTAATGGTGTAATCTGTCCAGATGACATTTTAACACGCACTAACTGAGTACTAATCCACCTTATTAGCGAGGATCTGCATGTTGTCATAGAAAATTTCTTGTGTTTCTGACAGCAGCAGCATTTTATCCACTGTGTTTATTCACACGTCCTTTTTATGATTGTTTGTCAGCTTAACCATTGCATGTGTACATTGTATATGCATGTATGTAATAACATTTTTCTTTTAATATATGGTGTTTAATGCAATCATAACATTTATCTATTTTATCAGATTTTTTTTCTCGTTCTCATTATCTTCAGCTGGAATGTTCCTGTAACAGCATATTAGTGTTATATTTCAAAACCGTTTTAAAAAATACAAAATGTATGTATATATGCAAAAGTTTTGCAAACAACAATACAAAAGGCATTTATAACGTACCAACTGCAATACATTTCACATACAGTACACAATATGCACATATTTGTCAAGCATAAAGGGATCTTCAATGATCCTGTACTAAATTAGTTTTCTTACTCTTGCTTGTTTGAGATTGGAAGACATATGCCAGTTTCCCAGTTACCTACACTAAAGAACGGTTTAAAAGCCCCTTGTGTTAGAACACTTTTATTTCCGCTGCTTGAAATATGAGGAGCAGCTATGTTCTGGTCTTACATCTCTTATGTCACTAGCTCCTGAAAACAATTCTCTTACCGTCTCCTTCTTAAAGCAAAGCTGTAATGTTTCTCACTGCTAGTCTCACAGACAACTTTCCTGCAATAGCCTCCCTCTGTTTCAGAGTATCTTCAGCAATCTCATTCATACTTGTCATATAGATCGACTGAACCCATTGAACAGTACAGTAACTGCGCTTCATTTTCTTTCAAGAAGTTCTCCACATCACAGTCAAAATCATTGCTTTCTCTAAAAGATATTTCAGCACTGATGGGTCTTTATCACCAGAAGCATTATACATCTAAATAATCTTTTTGTTTTTACATAATAACATTACAGTACATGTCATATACTCTTCTGAACGTGTGTTGACTGACACAATTATTGAAGTTATTTTGTTTTCTTATTTTAACAATATTCTTACTAACTTTCTGGGTCATGAATGTGGTAGTTACATTGCTGTCTATGCAGGGTCAGAAAGCGCTTGGATTTTATCCAACAAATCTTATTTTTATTTTGAAGATGAACTTAACTAAAGGATGTCTTACAGGTCTGGAACAACATGAGAGTGCATAATTAATGACAGAAATGATATTTTGGGTGGACTCTCTCTTTAAATCTTAGTTTGAGCATGTGAGAGATGTTATTTCAGATGCTCTTGCACGATGCAATTTTTCTCTCCCGTGTTATAGACCTGCTTTCCTGTTGCCCGGAGAACATTGCGAGACCTGCCGTGTGTCTCAGGTGATTAAATGTGTCTGACATAGGATTGCACCAGCACACTCGTTAGTCACTGACACCAAACAAAACCTCAACAGCCTTGTCTCTTGCCTCAGCCCTGTCACCGTTGACAACTGCACCTCAGATGTACAGCTGGGAAGTCTTGCAAACAAACTACGATAAATAAACAAAACATAGCATGACAAGATAAAGCATTCCTTTAGCAAGAGATTTGTGTAAATACCCTTTACATTATTGAAAACAAATCCTGCAGACTTTTTTAGTCCCCTCGTAGATTTGTAAATAAACCACAAGCAACTATGAATTGCTAACAATTGAAATACGCAACGTTTCCGTTTCCTTACTTTTTGGGAATTCCAATGTGAGGGAAAGCAAATTACGAGATTTTAATAGTTTACTTTTTAAAAATACGTTTTAGGTCTTTTAACAGCACACAAAATGTGATGTAATTTTTTTTAAAATAAATGCTAAGGATGAAATAATAATTGTAGTATTGCTTGTGATCCTAATTAAATATTGTGTTAAAACTGTTCAAGGGATAGTTTACCAGAAAATGATGCTTCCCTCGTGTCAACCTGAGTAAATGATGACAAATTGATAATTTTCCACACATTTAATTCAATATGTCTTCAAAAAAAAAAAAAAAAATACTGTAAACAATGACAGACAGCATCTCTCTGCAGCTGACCTATGACCAGCATTAATGCTCAGTGCTCTTTCAGGATGACATGGTCTTATACTATTTTTGCAGTATGAGAAGGTCACATAAAAACACAAAAATGATATCCCTATGAAGTTTACAGAGACTTACAGTACTTACATGCTACTGTGCAGTGTGCATATCTCTTCTATTCAGCTGAAGTCTATTTGCACGTTTCTCTCCTCTTTAAAATGACTTCCATAAGGGTCTCAACCCAAAGCCCTAGTAATTTAGCACCTTGGGAAGGTGTTTTCTCTGTACTCTTTTCCATGTGAGCGGGTGTCGTGTGCCAGAGGCGTTGTCTGTGCTGACCTCCTTCATCCCAACAAACCAGCGCTTGTGTGGCTGTTTTACTATTCCGGGCAGCTCTCATGCTGTGGGCCTGGGTGCCTTCAGAATGTGTTAGTTTTCACAAATTGCCTGAGGGTGATAATAATGTAATCAAAAATCCCCTATCTTCACTCTGCTGCACCGCTGTCTTCAGCCTGATTTTAAACCTCATAGGTTGCTTTCTATGTGACTTATTGTTTTAGTCACCCCTTGGATTTTGCATGGTGGCAGTGTCTCATCTAAGGTTGCTGTCCTCTGTTCCTCTTTAACTTTAACCTCACGTCTCTGTTCTGTCCTGTATCACAATCATCCTTATTAATCCATTGGTTTGGAAAGATGTTGTAGCATATAATTTGATATCTTTGGCAAAAAGGCAGGATGAACTCTGGATACACACACAAAACATTGGGCTTTTTATATGAATTTTGTGTTACAGTTTGGCTCAGTGAGCTCCTGATTCCATCTGAACTCCTGTGAACTCTGTCTTGTGCTTTGCACGGCTAATTCCACTGGCACAGTTTTATTAATACAGCTGTTAAATAGTCAGTTTGGCTTTGACTGTATATTTTTCCTTTTATAGTAATTTCAGTTTTCCCTTTCTTCATTAGAATATTGTGGGCTGCTTCTAATAAACCATGCATGAGTGAAAAATTGTCGCAGTGGAGGATCCTGGGATATTGTCTTCAAATAACTAGTTTTAATATTACATACCCTAACAGTGTAAATATACTGCATGATGTTTATCATATCACAGTAACTTGACTTATACCAGGTTGCTCACTGTAATGTCTTATTTGATATGCCATTTTTAACCACTGCGAGACAGATAAGCGCCTCAAACCTTTCAATAAGTGTACAGATATAATCTCACTCTTAATCGCGTTTTTCAGGGCGTAATCTCTCCCATCAACACAGGCTTAGGCTTGTCAGAGAAGATGAGCGCCTTAATTCTGTTCCATTTATAGCACTTAACCAGTACCTACATGTACAGAGACAAATCTGAGCCCAAATCCCCGATTCTTCCTGGTGACAGAGTGCCGTAAACTACTTTTGATCTGGATTGTAGCGTACCTTGGGTCAAAACCTATGAAAAGCTAGATGGGTGGAGATAGTCAGAGAGTAAGCCTGCTGAAGGCCAGAACAGGGGTTTTGAATCCAATCCAATCAAATCCAGTGATCAATATAACATCCAATGTGATGACCTCCTTGTAAACGAAAATATAAAGCAATAGGAAGCTATAACATGTGACAAAAAAAACAATAAAAACAACAAAATGAAATTAATTTCGGAACTAAATGCTTTGTCATTGTATTCACAAAAATGACCAAAGGCATGCTCTGTATTTCTTAATGAATAAAAACTAATGCTGTCAGTTGAATGTTGCTTGACATAACCTAACCTCCCTCTTTCTTTCTTTTGTTTTTTTTTTTTTGTTTGTTTTTGCCGTGCTTAAGCTCACCACAAGCTCAGCTGGGAGATCATGACTTTAGCACCACCAATATTGTGGTTTCATTGCCAGGGACTTTGCGTTCTGAACAAATATATAGCTTGAATGCACTGCAAGTCACTTCAGATAAAAGTATCTGCCTGCCAAATGTGTAAATGCAGTAAAAGTACAGAAAGTATACTTGAAAGCATCACTGTGGGGCTTGTTATAGTCATATTTATATGGATCATATCACTGTTTTATAAGAACACTGTTAGTAGTGATGCAGTAGTCTAAGCCATTGTGTACAATAAATACACATATGGTATCAGTCGTAATAGTATTTACAGTAATAGTGATGATCTATTAAAAGTACACCTTTTTTATGACTAGCAGTAAAGTTACATTCGGTTCCATGCTATACAGCTGGAGGCACTAGTAGAGGAGGTTTTTTTTGTGACATGGTGGAATATTTGTTTTCGTAACCGCATCTATGTGATTTGTTTTTGTTCCTTATATCACATTCAATGACTACTAAAAAATCTGCTATGTCAAACGAATGGCAGAAAAAACCTTTTTAAACCCATTTTCTGGGTTATTCCTGTTATGCAGTTGACTCTGATTGGTCAACCATGTTATCAGACATCAGCACTATCTCTCAGTCTTTCTTCTCAACCGACCATAACTGTAATACCCAGATTGTAATATGCTTTGTGGTCCCATGTCAACTGTAATTTGTCATTAAAAGGCACCACAGGGTCTCCCAGTGAAACTCAGGCACATGAGCATTGTTATCTGCAGTATGCTTCTTTGCTTGGCCATGCTAAATTTAGTTAAGACTTCTTGGGTAAACGTCAGGCTGGTTATTCATGGCAGTGTTGGTGGGTTCAACCTCCCAGCAGGATTTACACTAATGCAGACAGTGTCCTACTGTGACAGACAAACAGTAATGGTGAGCCTTGCAGTGAGAAATGAGTACTGGGAAACTAGGTGGGATGAAAGATAAAGAAAAAAAGACAGATTCAGTCAGGGAATCGAGGCGAGGGAGAGTGTGTGTGTTTGTGTCTGGTGGAGGGGTGTAGAAGAAGAAAATGGAGAATTGCTCAGTCACAGCGGTTAGTAAAGTAAAGAAAAAGCTGCAGAAAAAACAGGGAATAAGATACTGTAGTTTAGAAGGGGTTATAGAGTAGGAGAACAACAACAGAGAAAATATACATTTAAAAAAGTAAATACAATAAATGAGTAATTTTTGTGTTGCATTTTTTCAGCTTTTTATTAGTATGATTTAAAGGATAAAGACAGCACTCACAGACTCAGTGGCCTTCAAGTAAAGATGGACTGAGGTTACCTCTGCATATTTTATCAGAAAAACGCTCACTGACTTGGATGTTTAACACTGTCTGTAAATATTTGATGTTCAAGAATTTGAAAAAAAAAAAAAAAAAAAAAGTATTTTATTTCTTAACACGTGTCTTTATTTGAAACTAGAAAGAAGCCAATAGAGCTAAAGAGACCCTGAAGATAATTTTTCTTTGTTATATAGGTTCCCTTGTGCATTTTTAATGTGTTTTTAAGATAGGACTTACAAAAAAAAAAAAAAAAGTTTATGGTTAGTGCTACTTGAAGGGTCATTTGTTAATGTTACACACAGTTAAACATCAAAAGCATATATTTTGAAAGTGTTTTGTGCTTTAAACGTTCCTTACACATTTCTACATGACACTGACAGCAGTTGTCATACATTTGAGAAGCACATTTAAACATACACTGCAATGTTTAAAAGATGTTTTTACACACACTGTTGTAGTTATGAAATTTTCCAGCAGAGGCTAACTGACCTGCTAACCAGATAAACCTTGACACCTCAGAGAAAACTCACAAAAGAATCTGATTGAATGTCTCAGGCTCCCAAAGCCTCTACACCGAGACAGACAGTGCTGACCTGTGTTTGAGTGTTATTCACAGTGTCACATAACCTCCAGGCCATGTATTTATTCAACACATTCCTCAAGTGTTGCTCTGCAATGCACTGTTGATAGAAACATTCTGTCATATGGACACCTACTGTATTTGGTCAAGTCGTCATAAAAATAGACATCATGTAGTTCTTATGTGGGAATTGTCCCCTCTTTTATAGTAGACATATACAGAATATAACTTTCTTTTATTTATTAATTTACAGAAATTGAAATGTAGTTGACTTTGCCTTTTTAATGTATTGTAATGTAACAAATAATACACGATTAATACTTATTTAAAAAGTGATTTAATATCACTTTTGACACATTAGTTGTATAAGTTGTAAACGACTTCAGGGGGTAAAAAGATAAGTAAAACTAGTTTTTCAGAGTTTGTGCTCTCAGCTGCAGAACTAGAGTTAGTGAGTAAAAAGATGCTGATCGGTTGGAACTCGGCTAGAAGAATGAGAATGTCAGCAAAAAAAGTGCATTTGGCCTTTGCCTTGTCCTTTTGATGCAGATCTTTATTATATTTCAGTGTGATTTAGGAACCATCACAGGGAGCACTTCAGATCAGTGCTAAATGTTCAGCTGTCAATAGAACCACCGTCTGAGAGGCTCTTTTGGTGGAGGAAAGCCTGCATTAGTACCAAATTAACCTTTTCCCATCAATCAGCAGTTAACAACAGCAATTTCTCTCTCGGTCACACACACACTCACCGAGTGCTCATTGATCTCGCACTGACATTGAACTGTTTCCATCAAGAAACAATTAAATGGAAAACTCATGTGGATACATGGCCAGAGAACATTTTTGGTGGGGTTTATGGCTTTTGACACAGCTGAAATAAATCAATCCCCTCTCTGTGTACAAACAAAGCGCAGATTAAGAACGGGGCGCAAGGGAATGTGGGAGCTGTACTGAATTGCCCTCACATAGGGATCCAACCACTACAAGCGGATTAAAGATATTTACTTTGTTTCTGAGTGTGTTTCCTGATGAGCGTATGTCAGGGATTATCAGATTCCCATCTAATGCACGATTGAAGCATTACGCTGAGTAAATAGTTTGCTAAGCATTTCTGTACAAAGATATTGAACTCTTTTCTGGCCGTAACTGCTCTGGAAAATGAAAGAAGGGGGTGTTTCTGTTTTTGCTCCCTAAACTTCATCGCTCAGTTTCGTAGATAGGGCATAGGCCATATCCTGGAGTGATCCAGGAGTTGAAGATCACAATATCAGTTGTTATTAATGCACGTTCATACGCAATGCAAAAGTCAAGGTTGGGTGTCTAAACCATTAGTGTAATTTAAATGGGTTTGTCATGGTAATGTCAAATTATTAGTTGTAATTTATCTAACCCATTTCCCAGAATGACCATTGTCACTATTGACAAAATATTCAGTCGATGCTGTGGAAGTTTTTACACTTACTTCCTTTTTACACCTTCCTTTTTTCCACTTATATTTTCAACAAACACAATTGTCATCATAACCAGCACAGTGCAGACATGATGTACTGTAAATAGTAAAGAGATTCATTGTGTAGTGTAGACAGACTAATTGATTATAATGGGAGTTTGCGAGAGTGCTGAACTGAGGTGACTGACAGCTCCAGCAATTATAAAGAAAGTATTTTTTGCTCATTTGCTGTATATAATTTAATTGCAATTTAGTAACAGAAGGTATTACTACAACTAAGAGTAACTATTTGAAGTTGTCCTTTCGGTCAGTGGAATAATATATTGACTGGTTTTGGTGAGGTCAGTGAAATGAGGAACTCTTTTGGAATTGAAAAGAAAGTTTTGAATTATGAAATGTACAATATGTTATTACAATGACCTTTTATGTGTCAAAACATGAGAGAAAACATGACCCTTGAGGCCTATTAAACAAATCACTCTCTTCCAGTGTTATGGATGGCTATTAGATATTTAGGTTGCCTACGGTTTAAAGCAATCAGGTCCACAAATTACTCTCAAATGTGTTGTTGCTTAATTAACCTGGATAACTGCAGCTGTGGAGGCACCTGTTCTTGATGTGAGAGATGTTTTAGTGATGCTCTAGTGAGGCCACCGACTGATTTGTGAAAATTTGGCTGAGTTTTTAAAAGTATTTTAACAATGTAAAATGAGTAATAGCAGGATTGAGGCCAGTACCTTGTTGAATGGTTCTATCGCTTTGCATGTAGTTAAACACCTAGTGCAAAAATAGAATTTATATTAGGGACTGCATTATTAAGGTTATTTTGATACTTGGTGTAACTCTCGACTTCAACCACGACTTGTCCTCGTTTTTCCAGCATGGGAAGCGGGTGCTCTAACAAGGAGGTTTACCTGCACAGCACTTGCTGGCCTGTGTTACATTGGCTTTTTTGCAGTGTTTGTTTCAGGACATGTCCTTCTCCTTCTCCAGTCTTTCTCCATTAGTTCCCTATCAAAAGCTACCCTCTGTGCTGCACTGAAAAAGCGTAAATGAGAGAATTCTTTGTAAAAGAATAAAAATTGTAAAATGGAAATTAACAGCAGAGTCTGTGAGTGCAAAATCAGTGCTCCTTGCCAAGCCATGTAGAGCAATATCTAGACAGGTAAGGAGAGTGCATTATGCTGGTGCTGTCCTGCACACCATCGTGATATTCATTAAGGTCTGAGTGCAAGGAGGAAAAGAGGCTCAAATAAGCTTTGAAATGGCCCCCCTCAGGTGTTGGGCTGTTGGCCACCCAGTCCCAACACTGTCTAGCTCCTCTGATGCTAGGAGCCCAAAAGAGAGAGAGAGTGTGAGTCATACACCCCTTGTAAAGACTGGGCAATGGATTGTAGGACTTAACAGCCAAAGAGGAAACTAGTCATTACAACCAAAAGGAAGATCGGATCGGATTACTTTTCATCTCTTTTGGAAGAAAACAAACATAACCCCCATTATCTATTCAATACAGTGACTAAATTAAAGAAAAATAAATCAACAGGTACTGACTTTCCACAAGACCACAGCAGTAATAACTTATATGCAATATACAATATTTTACTTCCAAAATTACTATGATTAGAGATAAAACAGAAACTGTGCAGCCGTCCGCTATAATGTCGCATCAGAACAATGTAGATCCCCTGAGGAAAAATTCCACACATTCTCTACCATAGGAGAGGAAGAACTGTATAAACTTAAGTCATCTAAGCCAACAACATGTATGTTAGATCCTATTCCACCTGAACTATTAAAAGAGCTGCTTCCAGAAGTCATGGATCCTCTTTTGTCTATTATTAATTCCTCATTGTCATTAGGATATGTCCCCAAAGCCTTCAAACTGGCTGTTAAAGCCTCTCGTTAAAAAAAAAAAAAACGCATCTTGACCCCAAAGATCTAGTTAATTACAGACTAGTCTCAGCCTCAGACGTCACGCCCACCGAACGTTGGCTAAACGTCTGATGCATATGGTACACTTTTCTGGAAAC